>JAJPUD010006307.1:0-70008 GCA_023553655.1 Myrmecobius fasciatus | reverse complement strand
AGAGAGAGAGAGAGAGAGAGAGAGAGAGAGAGAGAGAGAGAGAGAGATCAAATTGAAAGTCACTATCTTCTTCATGGTTATAATATACTTAGCAACCATCTTAGGTCATTGGGAAAATTACAAACATGGGGAACTTGGTCATTTATCTCAAGAAGTTTCCTTTCTAAACTAGTTGGAAGGGCAAGATTGCTTCATGGGAAGCAATTAGGTAATAAGGGAAAACTATCATAAGTGGTGAATTGCATCAAATAGGTCAGATGTGCTATCAGCATCTAGACAAAAGAGGTATCAGTGTAGTTTGGAGTGATCAGGGAAAGTTTTACAGAAGAAGAAAACCTGAAAAAGATTTTTATGAATAGGTACAATGGGAATTGGTGAGGATCAACTAGAGGAGAACATTCTGGAGTTTCAGAACAAATTTTCATATACATAAATCATCTACTGGACAAACACAAGGAAAGCAAAATAAAAAAATTTTGTTGTTCTTCAATTGGCTGTCAGTTGCATGAACAATCAATTAAATTGAAAATAAATGAAAATTTTGAGTCATATGTTAATTTTTAATTGCCTGAGACAGATGAATTGTTTCAAAATGGAATGGAACATGTGGTTATATTTCTCAGTAATTAAGAGAATGAATAAAAGTAGATAAATGAGTTAAAAATAAGAGGTTGGCATTTCTAGTCATATGAAAAGGTGCTCCAAATCACTATTGATCAGAGAAATGCAAATTAAGACAACTCTGAGGTACCACTACACACCTGTCAGATTGGCTAAAATGACAGGAAAAGATAACGATGAATGTTGGAGGGGATGTGGGAAGGCTGGGACACTGATGCATTGTTGGTGGAACTGTGAATCGATCCAACCATTCTGGAGAGCAATTTGGAGCTATGCTCAAAAAGTTATCAAACTGTGCATACCCTTTGACCCAGCAGTGTTTCTATTGGGCTTATATCCCAAAGAGATCTTAAAAACATTGTGCAAAAATGTGGCAGCCCTGTTTGTAGTGGCTAGAAAATGGAAACCGAATGGATGGCCATCAATTGGAGAATGACTGAACAAATTATGGTATATGAATGTCACGGAATATTATTGTTCTGTGAGAAATGACCAGCAGGACGATTTCAGAGAGGCCTGGAGAGACTTGCATGAACTGCTGCTGAGTGTAATGAGCAGAACCAGGAGATCACTATACACGGCAACAACACGACTATATGATGATCAGTTCTGATGGACGTGGCTCTCTTCAACAATGAGATGTTTCAAACCACTTCCAATTGTTCACAGAAGAAAGCCATATACACCCTGAGAGAGGGATGTGAAATGTGGACCACAACATAACATTTTCATGCTCTCTATTGATGTTTGCTTGCATTGGGTTTCCTTTGTCAGTTATTTTTTGTTCATGTAGATACAATTGTTCTTGCACAGCAAGATAAGTGTGGAAATATGTCTACATCTATTCGACTTGTCAAGTATTTTTATATAATTAACATGTAGTGGACTTCCTGCCATCTAGAGGAGGGGACTACGGGGGGGGGGGAATTTGTAACAGAAAGCTTTGTAAGGGTCAATGCTGAAGAACTACCCATACATATGTTTCACAAATAAAAAGCTTTAATAATACAAAAAAAAATTAAAAAAAAATAAGAGGTTGGAGAGTTTTCCTGGAGAAATTATTGGAACACCACAAAGGAGATGTAAAGGTATGATTCATTTTAATTATTTAGCTGATTCATAAGATCTGATTGTACATACAATCTTGCTCTACATAAAGAAGTAACTGGAAAAGAGAAAAGACTCAAACAGGTGGAAGAAAACAAATGTAACCAATATATCACAGAATTTTCTTCATCTTTACACTGAAAACGTTTTCAAATTTCTGATGAAGTGACATGGTAATGCAGCTGAGTAATGTCCATTTGAGTAGGGCAAGAGCAGAACAAACTATGAAATAAGCAGAGAGTAAGATGACATAATTTTCTTCTCTAAAAATGTTTCATAATAAAGGAAAGGAAAGTGGAGAACAGTAGTGGCAGTGGCAGCAGTTAGAAATATAGTAGTGGTAGAGTAGTAACAGTAGTAATCACTTTTATCTTGTCTTAAGCACTTACCATGCATTATTAAGCATTAAAAAGCAAGACTTAAAAAGAGAAGTAATCCCTTCTTTACCTATTAAGTTTCCAAATAACTTTTAACCATATGAACATAAAATTCCTAGTCTTTTTAAATCCTGTGGTCTTATATCACAACTTGATTCTCATTCCTGGCTTACTCCAATTATTTACTAAAAACAAGGCAGAATGACCTTTTCTACTTATCTATAGTTACTCTTATTGTCTATACAACTACTTTCTGGCCTCATCATTTATTTCTATAGTTTGGAGAAAAGGATTCTTATTATTTGGTTTTCCTTTAAAGTTCAGATGGACAAGTCTGGGGAAGATTCACTCCCTTACCTATCCCTTTTCTTTCTAATTCCCTACTATTGAAAATCTACAATATGAAGATCTACAATATGTTCAGAAACTCATATGTAGGAATGGTGGAGATAGTGTGAGTCATCCAGTATTAAAGAGCAAAAGACAACATACATTAAAAATGAAGACCAAGGGGCAGCTAGGAGGCGCAGTGGTTAGAGCACCAGCCCTGAAGTCAGGAGGACCTGAGTTCAAATCTGGTCTCAGACACTTCCTAGCTGTGTGACCCTGGGCAAGTCACTTAACCCCAATTGCCTCAGCAAAAAGCAAAAAAAAAAAAAGACCAATTGGGTTGAGCCTGGAAAGTGAAATCAAAGGAGAGTTAATAACCTAACAAAGTACTGAAGTAACGTTAGGGAGAGATAAGACAAGGTTACAGTCAGATATGGGAATGTCAGAATTTCTAATTAAGGAAGAAGACTTGTGTGTAATGAATGGTATTAGATTGTAAACTCCTTGACTGAAGGATTTTTTTTAACTTCTTTTTGTAACCCCAGTGCTCTATAGCACATAGTAGGTACTCAGTAAGTCTTTATTAATTGAGTGTTTGATTGCTCTATTATGTGACCATCTCTATGTGTGGCCAAGGGGCAATGTGGTGAAGCAACCCATATTGACTGTGTGGCCCAAGTAACTCTTTAAAACTAGTAATTTTAGAGAAGGCACCGACCTGCACTAGTAGAGGGAACTTCGAGTTTCCTATTCCTATCACCATCCCTACATACTATAAATTGCAGTGTTCTGCAGATGCTGACAAATGTTGATGATTAATGAAATTAAATCATAACAGTACCAAATTATATGTAAGTGGATATCTTTTAGGACATTTAGGCACAGTATTTTATCTGCAATGAACCAAACTTAACTTGAAAATATTATCTATTAATAAAAGCCTTCTAACAAGGTTTAAAACTCACATTTTAAAGCTGGAGAAATAACAGAAAATTCATATACGTTCTGAAACTTTAGTTATTACTAACAATTTTTTCAGGCTTTCTAGTTGATGGAAAATAAGACTTCATGCTGTACCTTAAACTTTAAGTACAAACTTTGCTTTCTGTTACAAAGCTAATTCTCAGTTTGTTCTCAACAGCAACAAAAACAATCCACTTTCCTCAACTGTTCATGAAACAACTGTCTGAGATTTATACCAGTGTTCTGGAATAAACCTTATAAAGTTAGCACTTTTTAAGAGGATGATTATTCTGAACAAAGAATTATTATAACCAGTAGTTTCTTGTTGGTTCTCAAAGGCAGAGATGAAATAGTCTGTTTGGGATGTCAAACTACTCTGTCTGGATGACAAACAATAACATGGCAGGCCTAGGGACCCTAGTGGACTCTTGGGCCTGATAGTGCTATTCCAACAGAACAAAGTCAGCATTTTCCTGTAGGACTGCTCAAGCTTGGCACTTTCTTAGCTTAAGATAACTATGATATTGAGGAAGTCACACAGATAGTTAATAACAAATCCAGGGCTTGAACTAAGTTCCTCCCTGATATAAATCCAGGGCCTTTCCCACTACAACTTACAGATTCATTTCCTTTACAATATATAATAGGGAACAAAGGCAATATTCCTTCTGTATTTACACCAAATTACTCAGCTTTTAGATACTATCAGCAGTGATAGATCACTTCTGCTACAATGCTTCCTGGTTATCTAGTAGAGACAAATTTTGTAAGGGCAAGGGAGAGTCATATAACATGCCAGGTGAAGCCTTGTATTTATCATTAATCCTTTACTACAAAATGGATAGCTTGAAGAGCTTTTTGTTGTTTGTTCTAATCTATTATATCCTGGCACAGCCTGAATGGAATGATTTGGCTTTAAAAGTTCTTTTCATTGCATTCTCTTTTTCTCAGCCTTTAGATCATTTATGCATTGTTCTTGAAGATAGGAATTACTGGAAACTCATCTATCTGACATGCAGTCAGTGAGAGATTTGTATTCTCTCACACTTAGTCATTCAATTTGTATATTTCTGCAGTATAAATTCTGGCACAAATGTCACTCTACTCTGGTTATTGGAAGTCTCTATGCAGCACAAGTCAATACACATACACACAGACATATAAATATATATATATATACATACATACATATATATATACACACACTCTTTCTGTAAAATAAATAAACATTTTAAAAGTCCTTATTTTGTGCCAAAAACTGTTCTATGTGTGGTTCATTTGCCAAATATATTACAAAAGTATACTATATTTTATGTTGTTAAGTATGGCACACTTATTTTTTAATGGTTTGGTTTACTGTTTAAGGTTGGGTGTGGAAGAAGTAGGGAATGAAGAAGTAGTCATAATACCCCATATCTCTTGGAGTGATGGCTAGACCTGCAGTACCAGACCCTCATCAGCACCAAAGGCATCTCTTAAACAATAATATAATGATGGAACTGTTGTTCATTCATTCCAGTCATGTCTGACTCTTCATGACCTCATTTGGGGTTTTCTTGGGAAAGATACTGGAGGGCTTTGACATTTTCCTCTCCAGCTCATTTTACAGATGAGGAAAGTAAGGGAAAGAGGATTAATTGACTTGCCCAGTAGAAGTCTGAGGCTAGATTTGAATTCAGACCTTGATAGCTGCAAAGCTGACTATCTACTATACTTCCTTGCTGCCCCATAATAATGGGTATTTAGGGTGAATTTCTGACAAAATATCAGCTATTTTTTTTATGAGTCATGTTGTTTTACATGGCTATTAAAATTGAATAAGTGTTATCTAATTTTTCTTCTCATCTGAAGAAAAATATCAAGAAACTTGAATATTGGGGAAAACAACAAGATATAGAAGAATTTTTTTTTTTTTTAAAAAGGAAAGTATAAACATGACATACTGAGCAAAGGTCAGATCTGGCAAAACTAATGCTAGATTTGATTAAAAACAAACAAACCTCAAAAACTACTTGTTACTCAAAGGCTGAGTCTGATTTTAGGCCAGTAACCCCTTAGTTTAGTGACCTGATTTTTGATGGACTATCAATTCCCTGAGGACAGAGATTCCTTAGTTTTTGTCTTTCCATTTCCAACACAGTGCTTGGCAAATGATCAAAATATAATATGTCTGTTGACTTTCATTGCATTCACAGATAAAGCAAATAACTCCCTAGCTTTCTGGAGAAAACCAAATACTCGTTCTCAACATAGGCTAAGTTGTTTTTGGGAAAAAAAAAGTATTGATATCTATCTAGATCTGTGGATCATTATTATAATAGTCCAATCCTCATATTCAGGAAAAATGTAAACACAATCAAACATCAGAATAATATACTAAAGTCAATCAACCAATATACATTTATTAAGTGCTAAATGGTACTGAAAAATACACAACTCGGGATTTTGGCTGAACTGAAATTTAGTTTCATTCTTCTCACGATATCACACTAAATATTCCAAGTGCTAAAGAGGACAGCAGCAACATTCTTGATTTGTCTGCAGAAACAGAAAAGCTGGAAGTGTCAACACTGCTTCTGCAGTTATTTAAAATACATTATGCCATATTATATGATTTGCTATTTCGCAAAGTTTTAACACGTCTGCTTCTATAAATGTATGCTGCAGTTGGAGCCATATTGGGCATGTCTAATAAAAATCTCTATAGTCTCAAAGCTTTTAAAACTCCTTTACCTGGAGATTTAGAATTAGATACATAGATCACTTCTGCAAGTATATACTGAAACCAGTTCTCACCCCAAGGTTGTTTTCCCCATATATTACAATGCCTTTCCAATATGTCACACTTCAGTAGATCAATTAATACGGGGAAATGGGAAGATAGTCAAAAGTAATTTGAGATTACAAGAAAATCCTTTCATATACTCCTTTCCCTGAACAGAAAACTATTTATAAGCAATGTATCTTACTTGTTAGCAACCAAGCGCATGACAGTCCAGTCTTTTGGAAACATCTCAGGCCGTATCAGTATTCGAAAGACAGTAAAAATCTGCAGCAGGAAATCCTGAGAGAGAATGGGAAAAAATGTTTTTTTTCTGATTTTATCGTAATTGCTAACACATTCAAGTGAAAATTTAAAAAAGAAAATAAATATCAAAAATTGCTGGAGCTAATTGCATTTTCTAAACAAAACAACTACAGAAAAAAGAAGCTACATATTTCAGCAAGTAACCACAGAACATCTTCCTACCCCTTAACTCTCCTAATTAAACTCCCTAGGTTTTCAATGGTTTTGTCATTATTGTTCAGTTGTATTTGACCGGGACCCCTTTGGGTATTTTCTTAGCAAAAGATACTGCAATGATTTCCCATTTCCTTCTCCATGTCATTTTACAGATCAGGAAACTGAGGCAAACATACCCAAGGTCACATAGCTAGTGAATATCTGGGGTAGGATTTGAAATCAGATCTTCCTGACTCCAGGCCCAGCACTCTTTCCACTGTGCCACCTACTTGCCACTATATTTAGATGCAAGAAAATGAGTGGAAGACTTCTAGCGGCATGCAGAAGACTAAGGAAGCTGAGGTGGTTCAGTGGATAGAGCTCTGGACTTGGAATTATTAAGATCTGAATTCAAATTCAGTTTAGATACTGTGTGATCCGGGGTAAGCTTCATTTATCTCAGTTTCTTCAAATGTAAAAAGTGTTGCAAGTGGATCAAATGAGATAATTGCCTCTTTTTGTATCCCCCAAACTTAACACAGTGTCTGGCACATATCTTAATCTATGTTTAATCTACTGACATTTCCTCTTTCATACTAAGACTTTTTAAACTATAAGAAATTTTTATGATTCTAGGATCATGTTTATTTTTGTCAATTTAAAAATTTATGTTTAAATCAAAACAAGACATCTCAAAGAAAACTCCATTTTCATAATTATTTACAAGATATCTCCCCCATCTTAGGGGATGATGCCCTGAAGGCAGCGATCAAGCTTTTACCTCATCTTCAGTTGAAACTTTTTGACTAGCACTTAGTAGGTGCTTAAGAAATGTGCACTGATTGACTGATCTTCTTAAGATTGAGAACATAAAAAGCACTAGCTTATTGATCAGAGACCTGGGTGGCTTCGTGGACAGATATCTGAATTTGGAGTCCAGTCAGGAAAAGGTGAGTTCAGCACTAGCTGTATGACTCTGGGCAAGGCATTAAATTTCTCTGACTCTCAGATCCACCAATGTAAAATGGGGGAAATAACAGCAGCTACTCCCCAAAACTGTGGTGAAGATAAAAGGAGATACTAAAGACAATCCCTTATAATCCTTAAATGATTATGTGAATGGTAGTTATTATAATTCACATCACTCTAGACCTCAGTTACTTCATCTAGAGTGAGAGCATTAAGATCATTAAGCTTCCTTCCAACTCTAACAGGTTATCTATGAATAGGATTTAACACCAATCATCAATAAGTATTTATTAAACACCTACTTACTACTTGTTAATGAGCTAGATACTGGGGACACAAAAGAGTACATGGTCCTTATAGAATGAAAAGGACTTGTCAAATCTTTTGTCTGAATTGTATAGCATTTTTCAAAAAATCAAACTTTGAGAAGGGCAAGAAAGAACTCTGAGGGTTTAAAGACACTCTTCAAAGATGATAGGCCACAGGGGTGGACAGATTTGCAAAAAAGCTCCTTTTGAATTGACCAAGCAGAATAACCTGACAAAGGATCTCTTGTTACTCTGGAAGATGGATGCCCTTTTCCAAAACAGATATCTAATGGGGCATCAAAATTCTGCCACAATATTATACCTTTTCCCTGTATTGGAAGAGAATCAAGAAAATAAAATAGATTTTGCAAAAATGAAAGACTGCTCTCTGCCTCTCTCTCTGTGTATGTGTTTCTCTGTCTTTCTGTCTTCGTCTCTGTCTCTTTATCCATCCTTTTCTACTTCTACTCTTCCCCTTTCTCTCTCTCTCTTGCTTTAGTCTTTATCTCTCCCTCTTCTCCTCCCTACCTGTCCTGTGTGTGTGTGTCTCTGTCCTACTTTATCTCTCTCTTTTGATTTAGTTCTCTTATAAAATTAGAATCATTAATAAGTAAATTCCAAATTTTAAAAAAGGAGACTGCTAATACTAGAGGTCTCAGGAAAATATGTTTCCATTTTTGTTTGAAATGTAGCAGTAAAATGTTATAAACAAAATGCTACAATTGTGTTTAATAATAAATCCAGTAACAAATCTGTTAAACATTTAAGTTTTCTGTAAATAAGATTAAGGTTGTCACTCAAATCAATAAAAGATAGAGAAAAATGTAAAAATACATTTCTTGTTTATAATATGGCATTTTCCAGATATACTATAACAGTTTTTTAATAAAATAAATAAATATTTTGACCACATTTTTGTTTTATGGTTTTTTTTCATCTATTCATATATTTATTTATTATGGCCTCCAGATGGAGATCATTGGATTTGGAGATCTATTTACAAACAGGAAGTCACTAACTTGTAAAAATGGCCATGGATGGGCTCTGTTCATTTAGTCAACAGGAACTCAGTAATTAATTTATTCATGTTTTTAAAGCCAATATATCAGAGGGGGGGACTAGTGCATGTTCACATGCATGCCCAAATACACACACACCACACTTCTACTTACTTTTCTTTATTTGTCCTAGGCTTAGAACACACCTGGCACACAGTAAGGACTTCAATGTTTACTGCCTAAGTGACCTGAGTTGTCTATCTGTAACTTAAAAGCAGGGTAAGGCTTTTTTTTTTTTTTTCCATCTATTTTTTCAGAGGTGGGGGGAGGAGGAAGAGGGTTAAGCTTAAGTGCTTGAACTTACCCAAGGTGCTATTTCCAATAATATTTAAACTTTTCTCTAAAAATTTTCTTTTTACTGTATTTACTGTATTTCCTCAGAGAAAAGGTGTTTTTCTTCATCTAACAATAACTAATAATAGATTTTTTTAGTATTCAAGTAAAGCAATACTCATATTGTTTAGCAATATTGCTTAGACAATGATAAGAACACAGAAATAAAACAAAGGTCACATATTCCACTAGTTTTAAATTGGTAAGATAAAGGCAATAATATCCTTTGGTTTAGCCAATAAATAAAAGTTTCTCATCACAATTTTTGTAATTCTTATAACCCTATCCTCCTTCCTATTATTGTTCAGTCATGTCTGACCTTTTGAGACCCCATTTAGGGGTTTTTGTGGGGTTTTTTGGACAAATATACTGAAGTAGCTTGCCATTTTCTTCTCCAGCTCATCTTACAAATAAGGAAACTGAGGCAAACATGTGACTTGCCCAGAGTCACACAGTTAGTAAGTATCTGAAGCCTGTTTGGAACTCAGGGAGATAAGTCTTCCTAATTTCAGATCCAACATTCTATCTACTTCACCACTGACCTGTCCCTTCTCTACCCTCCCAGCTAGAGTCAAATCAGAGAGTGAAATGGAAGATATTTATTTCAGAAAATTATGCTTTCCAAACATCAGATTTTCAATCTCTAATACCTTTATAATACATTCATTATCATCTAAACAGTAAAAGTTTCCATATTCAAATAAAAGAAATGAAGGCACTTCATTAAGTTTTTAAAAGGAAAAAAAAAAGAAGTTGCTTCATAATGCAAGGAAAGAACTGTGAGGAAACTGGCTGTTCTCAGAACTAACAGAAGTAAATCACATAAATTAACTCAAGCCATTTTTTTTTTTAATTCAGAACAGTGAATTAATATTAACTCTACTATCTTCACATGGGACTTAGCTTGAAATTGGTTTCAAGTTGATGTGTTGATGTTTAAAAGTGAATTCCTCCCACCCAAATGAAATGTGAATGTTTTGAGAGCAGAGGACAGTTTTATTTTGCTTGACATATAGGTGGCAATAGATACATGCTTGCTGATTAACTGAATTAAATACTGAAAAACAAGGTTTGATTAAAAGAAAGTTCATGGTTTATTTCAACAACGTTCTTGATTTTCCAGGAAAGTCAAATATGGGTTACATTACCCATAAATGATGGCTCAATAATATCACAGCAGGAATTAGAAGTAAAGGTATAGTGAAGAGGAGCTCCTTTGGAAGATTCCCCAAGCATTCATACACTAATTGAATATAACAATGACAAAGAAATTTATTATCATTATTATTATATAATTTCTGAAGGCAAAACTTGGATTGGGGGTAAGGAGTGATAGGAAAGGCATTTTTTCTATTCAACATAAAAAACTTTTGCTTTGAGAAGTTTTACGTCGATTAGAGCCATTATTTTGAAATCCCTTACAGGGTTTAGGAAACACATTTATGATTCACAGAAAGTCACAGAAAAGACCCAAGAGATCTCCTCGTCAAATCTTTTCACTTTATGCATCAGCATATCAGTCACATAAGGTCCTTGAATCATACCAACTTCAATGAGGAGGGTGAATGCAATGTCATTTTTTTTTTAAAAGAGTGCTTAAAGAATGAACTAATAGGACAAATCAAGAGATTCTTCAAGCATACAACAAAAGGATGTCTGCTTTTAAGAACACTGTCTTTTTCCACTTAAAAATGAAGAATGGGTCATGGTGCCAAATGAGCTAGTGGAAAAGGTGTTCAAAGTAGTAAATTCCCACCTAATGATAACAGATTCTTTCAATCTTGTATTCTAAGACTCAGATCACAAAGGAGGGACCCACATGTGCAAAAATGTTTGTAGCAGCTTTTTTTGTGGTAGCAAAGAATTGGAAAATTAGTAGATGCCCATCAATTGGAGAATGACTGAGTAAGTTCTAGAATATGAAGTTAATGGAATATTATTGTTCTATTAAAAAAATGATAAATAAGCTGACTTTAGAATAGTCTGGAAAAAATGTATATGAACTGATGCTGGATGAAAAAACCGAACCGGAAATACACTGTACACAGTAACAGATTGTGCAATGATCACTGGTTCTTCTCAGTGATTCAGTGATCCAAGGCAATCCCAATAAACTTTGGATAAAAAACATCATCTGTATCCAGAAAGAGCACTATGGAGACTGAATGTAAATCAACACATGCTATGTTCACTTTTTTTTCCTGTTTTATTTTTTTACTCTCCTGTGATGTTTTCTCTTTTTCTGATTTTTCTCTCTCAACATTGTTTATAAAGAAATATGTATTTAAAAATTAATATATATGTATATGTACAACCACAAAATAAATATGATTTTTAAAAAAAGGAGAAAGAGATATTATCTTTAAATGTTTCTCTTTGGTTTTAGAATTATTTTGTATTTCCAGTTGTTTGTTTGTTTTAATATCCTAACCCTTTCCCATGTAACTCAATCCATGTTGGGAAAAGAGAGATTAAAAATACAAGTGATCAATCAATAAACACAATCAATAAACACACGTTTAGTAAGCACCTACTATGTAATAGGCATTATGTTGAGTACTAGTGATACAAAAAGGGGCTAAAGACAATTCCTACACTTCAGGACCATAAAATCTATTGAGTGAGACAATATGCAAAGAAAAAAAATATCCAAAGAAAACTATACACAAGATAAATAGGAAATAATTAAAAAGTGGGAGACACTAGAATTAAAAGGGGTTAGGTAATACTCTTATGCAACTCTTTTACAATGGAATAATTTAAATAGTAAAATGTTTGTTTCAAAATTCTTCCTTAAATTTGTGTTTATGGTCAGAGAGGCTGCAACATCAATAAAGAACATTAGAGAATATAGTAATTATAATTGAGAATTTAGGTGTCTATAAAGAAAATAATTAAACTGAGTATAAGGTCTCAAGGAACTTGAAAGGAAATTCAGGTACAGATTGATTGCAGTGAAGTTAATTTGCTTATGGAATATCAGAAGTTGGCAACATATGATAATTTAACATAACATTAAATAGAAAGAATGACTTTTATAGACAGAGAGCTGTTTTGTATGATAAACAAACATTGGAAAGGTAGGCTCCCTTATTCCTAAGACCAGAGATGCTTAAGCTGTGTCATGAAACCTTTAGGCAGTACTGAAACCTAAGGCCTCACTCTCAGAATCATGGATTTTCATACATAAAATAAATAGCAAAAAAAATTGAAATTTCATGTAAGAACTTCTGGGGGCAGCTAGGTGGCGCAGTGGATAGAGCATCACCCCTGAAGTCAGGAGGACCTGAATTCAAATGTGACCTCAGACATTTAACACACTTCTTAGCTATGTGACCCTGGGCAAGTCACTTAACCCCAATTACTTCGGGGGTAGGTAGGTAGGGGGAAGAGCTTCTGAAAAGTAAGTTATATTAAAAAATCTTTGTGTTTTTTTTTGTTTTGTTTTGTTTTAATCATCTAAGCTTAAGGAACCTCTGAAATCTATTGTGGATACAACGATACATGAAAGAGACATTTTTTCAAACTTTTTTTTTTGAGAGTTAAGAGTTTTGCTTTAAAAGAAGATAACCAAAACAAGCAACATGACAACAACAACAAAATCAATCTATTGTGGGAAAAGACAATTATAATTCATTTCATTATTTTCAAAATGTATGATCAAAACTGTAAGAATGTTCTCAGAAAAGAAAAAAGGAATAAATAAGTATAATGGATCAAATTAAAGGACAAAGTAGAATAGTATCAAATACAATAAAAACATATTTCTGTGCTTGAATTACAGATCATCTTAGCTAGTTTCAAAGAATTCATGTTTATGAATTTGTTAATTTTTAAAAAGGAGAAAGAGATATTACCTTTAAATATTAATCTTTGGTTTTAGAATTATTTTGCATTTCATTTGTTTGTCTGTTTTAGTATCCTAACCCTTTCTCATGTAACTCAATTCATGTTGGGAAAAGACAGATGCAAAATACTACTGATGAATCAATAAACACAAAATCAATAAATACACATTTAGTAAGTACCTACCTATGTACTAGGCACTATGCTGAGTACTAGTGATACAAAAAGGGGCCAAAGACAATCCCTATACTTCAGGACCAAAAAATCTAATGAGTGAGACGCCATGCAAAGAAAAAAATGTCCTTCATTATTGAGTTTGAATGCAATTAAACTGACATTAATAATAGCTAACTATAGTACATGCAGTACAAAATAAATAGTACGTCTATACATGTAGTACATATATATAGTACAACACAATATATAAAATACAATAATATCTAAATAAAGTACATTATTAATATCTACATTTGTCACAAATACATTATAAGAAAAAAATAAACTGCAAGTAATTCTTATGTTTTAAGAGTCCTGGAAATTTTATCATTTTTATAATTATTGGATTCATCATCTCATTTTTATGAAAAATGGGAGGGGAAACCTGCAACATCCTATTTGAAAGCAAATTCAGGGAAGGAAAGATAGCTTCTGACGCAGAAAGCTGTCTGGAAGGTCAAAGATTTCTTATTTTGCTTTCAAAAATACATACTCTATTTCTGTGGTTGAATTGCTTTACTCATGTCTGACTCTTCATGATCCCAGTTGGAGTTTTTTTGCAAGGGTATTGCAATGGTTTACCATTTCCTTTTTCAGCCCATTTCACAGATGTGTGTCCAGGGTCACATAGCTAGTTAATGTCTGAGGCTAGACTTAAACTCATGAAGATGAAACATCTTGATTCCAAGCCCAGTGCTGCTTTCTCTGTTGTTTAATCATTTTACTTATGTCCAACTTTACATGATCTCATTTAGGGTTTTCTTGTCAAAAACACTGGCAAAGTTTGCCACTTTTTTTCTACAGCTCTTTTTTACAGATGAAGAAACTGAGGGAAACAGGGTTAAGTGACTTATCCAGGGTCATACACCTAGAGCTAGATTTGAACTCTGGTCCTTCTGACTCCAATCCTGGGGTTCTAGCTACTGTGCCAACTAGTTGCCCTTTTTAATTCTATATTGATGCAAACCTATGCAAATAATAGTGATCAACAAAGAACAGAAGTTTTATGGGTTCACATATGTTGAACAATAAGGAATATGTGCAAAGCTGTAGCCCACAGAACAGGGTGGGTGTATAATGAAGCAGCACAGGCTCATGTAGAACAAGTCTAATCACTATTCAGTTATTTTCTTCGCCTCCAGTTTTAAGGTTTCTTTTTAATTTGTCATATTCCAGTGAAGGAAAAACTTCAAACAACTGAAAATCTTGGCACTCATGTATGAGCTCCTCTGTACTTTGTACTGACACCAACAAAAAACTGGATTTTTTTTATGTACTTCAGTTGATAAAGTAGAAAGAATGCACACTGTTCATGCCATAATTAATCAAAAAGCCAGAAACCACTCAAGCAGTAACCTTAGAGACCTTCATGCTCCTTAAGTAAGAAAATATTACTAAACTTAAAAGAACCTTCAGACCCAATTGCCAAATTTTATTCTGATTCAGAGAACCCCTATCAAAAACTTGGGTCTTTGATGAGAAATTAAAAATAGTGACAGAGAAAATATATATATAATGAAGAAAATTGATTTTAATACTGTATTAATATTAAAATGTAATATTCCAGTTTGTGGAATCAGGATCAGGAACTTGCTGAGAGGAAAAGTTTTGTCCTAGTACATATCTGTGGCTGCTTGGCAACTTAAAGAATAGCCCAAGGTCAAACAGCCTACGGAATCCAAAGTACTTGATCTACCTGATTCTGAGGTTGGTACATTTTATTCACTACAACAGGCTCTGTAATATAGTATACTAATTAATTGTTATTATCATCACATCATAAACTCTTAGAGAGAGAAAAGCTTAAATTCTAATGCAGTCTATAGATATTCTCCTCATCTTTGATAATTAGCTTCCTCCTACCTAGAGGTTAATCATATCCTGAACTCCGTCTTAAAATCTGTTTATTCACATCAATACAAATGTTAGCTATTGCTATAATTATTATATGACATGTTTTCGAGGATCTATGTTGGTTACTCTCTTCAGTGAACTTTATTTAGCTTATTTCTATCTTTTTTTTAACATGCAGTACCCATAAAATAATTCTCCAAGTGTGATCTGATAAGGAAGACTAGCATTATATCTTTTCCTTTGCATCCTTTGCTTGGAACTTTATCCATTTTAATTAACTCAGGCTAAGACTGACTTTTTTTTTCTTTTGGCAATCATATCACATTACTGATTTATTGATCTGCAAGCAACTAAAATTCCTATCTTTTTCACATAAACAGCTGTTAAGCCTTATGGGATGTGAGACTCCCCTATACTTTTAATTTCAATCTGTGATTCAAAGATTATTTAGGTATAATTGTTCAACCAGCAACAAATTCACCTAACCATAATATCAGTTAGTGCACATTTCTTCACCTTGTTCAAAAAATTTCATGAGAAACCTTGTTAAATGCTTGATGAAATCTAGATGTGATATAGCAAAAGGTTAAGATGGAGTATTTGAAAGGACACAGAACACTAAGTTCTAGTTCAGTATTTGACATTTGTTTATCATATAACTTTGGACAAGCTCCATGAATTTCACTTTCTTCATTTCCAAAATATACAATTGTATACAATATAAATAAAGATTTCAGCATATAATATTCAATGAGCAATATATTCTGGAACAATATCAAAATACGTGCCACTGGCATCTCTGAAAGGAGCATAGTGCCAAGCACATTGTAAACATTCAGTGAACATTAGCCCATGTTTTCAGAGTTAATAATGTATTCAAACTGTCCATGGAAGGTATTGATTTAGATGGTGCTTCTCTCTCTAACCTTAACAGAGATGCCCCACCAAGCTATGAAAATATCCAGAGAAAATATTCAAATTAATAATGTACAGTTAACAAGATATAGATATTTATAAAGTAAAATAGTTTCAAACATATTCCAGTCAAGCTGAAAAGTATTTTTAAAATGACTATGGACAGTGAATAATGAGCTTTGACACTTTGTAGGCTTTAATATATTTTTATTTATGTGTACAAAAATCTTTTCTAACACCCCTGAATTAGTTATTACCTTGCCAAATTAAAATATTTTCAGAAATAAATGGGAACAATACAAACCTAAATGACTAGATAGAAAGTTACTATCAACAATAGCCAGGTGAGGGAAATTGGTATTTTCCTCTGCATGTAACAAAAAAGCATAATTAGTTGAAAAAAGAGTTGAATTCAATGAGTTAGAATTTTATAATGCAAGATTATGAAGGGCCACAGTTACACTGATCCTAAGCATTGCTTCCAATGAAGCCCAAATCTAAGAGTGTCATACCTGTCATTTCTGAATCACATAGTAAGCTTTCTTATTGGGAAAGACTAGGAATTAATAACAAAAATTATGATTACTTCTTGCTCTCATTGATAAGTATATTAAATCATTCAAAATGGAGGAGGGGGAGTCTGTGGCATTGCTGGAATTTTTGACCCCAAGAAAATATAATATAAAGATTATTTGCCAATATTATGTGCTAGGAAAAAAAATGGAGAAGGTGGATTCTTACTATATTGGCACTGCCAGGGTTTTCAGTGAATAAGTAGGGAGCCAGTATTGTGGTTCCTATGTATTTTTAGATAGTGGTCCTGGGACTCTTCTATCTGTTTAGTCCATATTATCTGGGACTACTTGGGCAGTTTAGATACATACAATTCTATTATATTGCAATGTTATTGTCAACTTTTATATTTCCCTCTTGCATTGTTGACAAATATTGATTTACACATCTATCTTTTGAAGATATCAATTGGCCCCTCTGAATTGTAGTCAAATGACTTAGTTAAGATATTATTTGTGACCAATACATGAATCTTTTATGTCTTCATTCATGCAGCTCTCATTTTGCCACATGATGTCTGTGGCCTTCAGAATACTTATTGGAAATGGCTTCTGCAATTTGTCTAAAATCTCAAAGGTGCTTTCATAGCTGCTGAACTAGAAAAGCTTTTTGTAGCTTTGAATACCAAACATCAGAAAAACCAGTATTGAAACAAATGCATTTTGTAAGTGCTCTAATACAGCTAAACCCCATTACAAAATTCTTTGCTGTATTATGGATTTAGTTAAACTGCAGATCTGGCATTCTCTGGGGACAGAGTCAGCCTATAAGACATTGCTAAGGAAGTCTATCTTCTGTGTCTTATCTTACTTTCTTGACAGCAGTTAATGATGAAGTCCTACAGTATTGGGAAACAAAACTCAGGAGATTGTAGTTCTCTGATAAATCCTGTGAAATGATAAGACCACCCAAGTTTACAAAAGCCAGAATTAATTACAATTTCAAGTGATGGTTTTGTACCTATTGAATTCTGAATTATCTTAAGATCTATTTCAGTCACATTGGTGGTTAAAAGTGTCTAAAGTGCTAATTAATAGATAGAGCTATCACAAGAAAGAACAATATCCAGGGCCCTTGGTTTGACTTTGGTCTGCTGAGGTGGCAATTTTTAATTATGCTAACATTAAAGGTTTTCATATAGAGAATCTTTTTTTTTGGCATAGTCATTATTATTTTTCCCAAAAGGCATTTCAAGATGTTTTAAAGATTTATTTCTGGTTTCCAGAAACTACAAATCTTATACACTGGAAGAATTCAGTTATCTGTTTGACATGTTTAACTTTGCAAATAAGAAGCTTGAGAAAAATCAACTTCTAGCTTTTTACACAAGGGAAGAAACTATGGCATAAACATGCCGTAAAGCAAATAATCAAAAAAGAAATTTTCAATTTGATTTTATTAGAATCATTTAGCTTCCAACTTATACTTAGGTTAATAAATTAGTTTAGATTCTCAAAGCACGCGTGCACACACACACAAAACTGATTTCAATTTACCATTTTTGTGTAGTGAAAAAAAGATTAAAATCATTTTACAAGTAATAAACACAAATTACCAGCAATGGGCCACACATTATCTTTGTCTTCCTTTAACTAATCCTAAAACCACTCAGTCAACTTACCTATCTCCACTAAATCTACACAATAACCAAATGAGGAATCATGTCACTAAGCATCTTTTTCTTTATCTTGTTAAATTCTAAATTTTAAAGATAAAAATATGTAAAGTGATTCACAAAACTTAAATAACTACATAACTGTATTTTATTAATGTCATGGTCATCACCATCATCAGCCCTAACTTTTCCCCTCTTGAAGTTCCTACACATAAGGTCAAAAGATTTGTACATAAAAGAGATCCCAAAGATCGTCTAATCCTATCTCATCACTTTATAGATGAGGAAATCAAGGCTTGGTGATTTGTCACACAGCTTAGTGTGAGTCACACAGCTAAGACTTCTGTTAATATCTTCTGACTCTGAATGTAGTGCTCTTTCTAATGCCCTAAAATGCAAGTACATATTGTTACATATGGTTGTTCAACATGTTTTTCCCCATTTTCTTTTAATATATACTAGTTTCACTTTAGATAATTTTTAGCTTACGCCTCACCTTGCCCTGCCTTCCACCCTGCCTTCTTTCTTCTCTCTTAATTCTTGTTGAATCACTCTAAAAATGTCTTCTCTTTCCCCTCAGTGTTTTTATCTATTTTAAGACCAAAAAAAAAAAAAGACCCTATTTAAGGGAAAGAAGCACAGGGACAGTGTTAGCAATACACCCATTTCAAGGAAAAGCTGATTGATAGTTATGAAATTTAATTAGACAAAAGAACCAATGCCATTAACCACTAAATTCCTTCAAAGTATCTCCAAATCACTTTTAATTTACTACAGAAGTCTCAATTACTTGTTCATCCCTTTCTAATTACACCTATCTTTCCTCAAATACCAGTATTCAAGAAAATAATTTTTTCCCCTGAGGCAATTGGGGTTAAGTGACTTGCCCAGAGTCACACAGCTGTTACGTGTCTGAGATCAGATTTGAACTCAGGTCCTCCTGACTTCAGGGCTGGTGCTCTATCCAGTGCGCCACCTAGCTACCCCCAAAATAATTTTTTTTTTAATTTTTCTTTATTTTCTTAAATACACATTACTTTATGAATCATGTTGGGAGAGAAAATCAGAACAAAAGTGAAAAACCATGGGAGAGAGAAAAAAACAGAAAAAAGAAGTGCCCATAAACATGTCTTGATTTACATTCAATCTCCTTAGTTCTTTTTCTGGTTGCAGATGGCATTTTCTATCCAAAGTCCATTGGGATTGCCTTGGATCACTAAACTACTGAGAAGGATCAAGTCTTTCATAGCACATTCTTGCTGTTATTGTGTACAATGTATTCCTAGTTCTGCTTTTCACTCAGTATCAGTTCATATAAATCTTTCCAGGCCTTTCTACAATCAGCTTTTTCATCATTTATTTTTATAGAACAATATTTAATTATATATATTCATATACCATGACTTGTTCAGCCATTCCCCAACTGATGGGCATCTACTCATTTTCCAATTCTTTGCTACCACAAAAAGAGCTGCTACAAACATTTTTGCACATGTAGGTCCTTTTCCCTTCTTTATAATTTCCTTGGGATACAAACCCAATAATGACACTGCTGGGTCAAAGAGTATGCCCAGTTTGATAGACCTTTGGGCATAGTTCCAGAATGCTCTCCAGAAGGTTTGGATCAGTTCACAATTCTAACAATACATTAGTGTCCCAGTTTACCCACATCCTCTCCAACATTTATCATTATCATTTTTATCATCAAAAATAAAATTAATATATTACTTACCCGACTTTATTTTCTTTAGGTTTTGTTTAATATGTGTTTAGCTTGTTCTTTGTGTAAGATTCTGAGCCACATACTGGGAATACAAAGATATGAATGAAACATTCCCTGTCCTCAAGGAACTACTTGTTCATAACTTGTTTATTTAAAATCCCAAATGCATTTTCCCATAGAAAGAATGCTGATGAAATTTTCCAAACATGAGCATGTTGAAATGCTCTCCAATGCACATTGTTGAATTCGTAAAGAAATCTTAAAACATTTTAACTACCTTAAAGATTAAATGCATTTTTATTGATCTTTTTATGGAAATTTTATCATCACTCTTTTCTATGAGAAAATGCATTTGGGATCCTAAATAAACATGTTACACACATGTAGTTCCTTGAGGATAGAGACCATGTTTGAATTCCCAAAATGTGGCATAGAATCTGATATATATATAGTATAAGCTCACTACATGTTGAATTTTTGAAACTTTCAGAAGACAGTAAGTTTGTAATTTGAACAATATTTCCTTATACTTCCTTAGTGTCTTTTTTTTTTGCTTGAGAGCTGACATTCTGTTATCCAACTCTATATTCCTTGTTAATAATAACCATATGAGAAAAGTAAATACTACAGAATCAGTATCACAATTGGAGGGGACATGTGAGGACAACTAGCTCCAATTTATACCTTAGCAGAAATCCCTTCTACATTATCAACAAGTGGTCACCCAAGTTTTTTTCTGAATACTTCCAATGATGAAGAACCCACCACTACGTAAAGGAGTCCATTCCACTTTTGGATAGCTCTAAACTTTGGGAAGTTTTTCCTTACACATTGAATTTTGATATAAATAGAGATTATAACTTCTCTCATTCTGAATACTATGGCTTTCTTAAAAGAAACTAAAAGATTACATCAGTATTTTTTTTTTTGGCTGCCATGGCATATAATTGATTTAAAATGATATTAAAGTCCACTAAAATCCCTAGGTTTTTTCCCCCTATACACATGTAGTAGGAATAACTTTTACTATAAAATATGCATTCAACTTACAAAACCTTTAATTTACATTTTCCCATAACTTAATAAGAATTTCCAATTTTATTACTGTCAATATACTGAGTTCCCACAAGTATTATTGATTGTTTTTGAATGTTCATTTCTAAGAAATGCTTGTTAAATATTTCCATTATTTTTAGTGAAAATGGCTGTGATGATCAGGGCTGCTGAGTAGTTAGCAGATTTTTTTATTCTTTGCAGCAAACCTATACACAGGAGTCTTGAATCAAGTGATTAAGACATCTGTAACACTTTTATAGATTTCTCCTGTATGTGTATGCATGTGTAAATTATCACTGAAAAGTAAATCACCATAATCTGTTTTGAAGAAAGTTCTTTTGGTTGCCTGGAATGAGAAACGTGGATACCTTTATTCAGAGCTTATAACATACTTTTTTTTTTTTTGCTTTTTATTGAAGCAATTGGGGTTAAGTGACTTGCCCAGGGTCACATAACTAGGATGTGTTAAGTGTCTGAGATCAAATTTGAACTCAGGTCCTCCTGACTTCAGGGCTGGTGCTCTATCTACTGTGCCACCTAGCTACCCCAACATACATTATTCTTGTTAAAGGGTATGTTAAAGCATTCTAAAGCAATATCCTAGTCTAATTGTTCATTTCTTTCAATGTATATTTTGTTGCTATTTACAACATAATTCCCAGTTTATAAAAATATGTTAAAAATTGTACTTTCTTTTTTTTCTTTTTAATTATTTTCAAAACATGCATAATTTTCAACATTCACCCTTATATTCCAATTTTTTCCCCTCCCTTCCCCACCATCATCTCCCCTAGAAGGCAAATAATCCATATAATGTATTTTCTAAACCTGGATAATCTGGTTTTTGCTCTCATCCCTCAACTGATGCTGCTCTCTCCAGAGAGCCTCTTAATGCCAAAACTAATGATCTTTTCCCACTTCTCATCCTTCTTGAAACCTCCTTAAGTCACCCTCCTTCTATTTCTGACCATTCTTTCCTTTCTGGGTGTTCCTCAAAAAGCTCTCTTGGTTCTCCTACTATCTTTCTAATTGCTTTTTCACAGTTTCCTTTTCTTGGTCTTCATCCATTTAATAATTATAAATTATTACTGAATGATCATCTCTTTTCTCTAAACACTTCTACTTGGTGACCTCATCACTTTCAATAATTTAATTAACATTTCCATCTAGACAACTCCCTAATCTAGATATATCTAGCCCAGACTTTCTTCTAAACTGTAGTCTGCAAAAAGTAAGTGCATATGGGACGTTTCAGACTGGATGCTTCAGATATCACGTACTCAATATGTTCAAAATAGAGTTCATTTTATTTCCTTGAAAAATGATCCTTCTTCTGAACTTTCCTATTCCTATGAAAGACATCACCATCCTTTCAGTCACTCAGGCTTGCAATGTCAGTGTCATCTTCAACTTCTTACTCTCATCCCACATATTGTCACCAGATTTTTTCATTTCTATCTCTACAATATTTCTCACATATTTTACTGTTTCTTGACACATATTATAGCAGCCACCATCCTGGGTCAGCTCTGTATTGACTTTTGCTGTGACCATTGCCACAGTAGCCCATTTGTTCCTCCTGTCTCATATCTCTTCACATTCTATTCTATTCTCCAAAGAGCTATAAAAATTATTTCCCTAAAGCATCTGTTAGTGTTACCTCCTTACTAAAAATCCACTGGCCCACTCTTATTTCAACCTTTCCTCCCTTCCATATACTGTATGATAACACCACATTGTCCAAGTTGCTATTCTAATGTCCATTTCCCACATTTATGCCTTTATACTGGCACATATTTGGAAGGATCTCCCTTCAGCCCTGTGTTAGGGATATTCCCTTATTTATCTCTTCTGCCCTACAAAGCTTTTAGTTCCTTTTTATCTAAGGTAACTGGGTATCTGTTTTATATGTCTTTCCATGATAGAATTTGTTTCTTGAAAATACATATTGTTCACTTTTGATGGAGTCATTTTCATCTGAGAAACATGCTCCTAAATTGTACTTTCTTTTTTTTCTTTTTAATTATTTTAAAAACATGCATAATTTTCAACATTTACCTTTGTAAAACCTTATATTTCAATTTAAAATTTATATGTTCAATTCTTGACTCTAACTTCAAGGGGAAATACCTCTTCATACACATCTTGTTTTGTGCATCCCTTAGCAGACCCTGCATCAGGCATTATCCTAATAATCTATGTGCTTCTTTAGTCAAAAGCTCCCAAACAGTACAGACATTTCTAAAAGATTCTATAGTTACCCAAATACCTATTAATCCACAGTATTAGAAAAGAGATACGAATGCATGATTTAGTGCCCTTTCTCAGCACACATTCAATGCTTTCTTTATTTTTTTTTTCAATTTTTTTTCAATGCTTTCTTTAAAGGGCCATGCTTATTCTGAATAGATAAAATGACATATTCAGGCTTCTGCCTCCTTTTCTACCAGATGAGATCTGTGACCTTTTTGTTTTCTAATATTTGGCAAGTCTCTCCATTGCCAAGGAAGAGCAGAGTACTTAATCCATCATGCCATATTGACATATCTAAACAAGTAATGACAGCTAACAGAACAGTGAAATGAACATAAAGAAAGGCAGAAAATTGCCAGAAGCTCTAGTCACTAAGAATAATCAGTGAGTTTACAAGGTTTTAGTGGACATTAGGAGAAAAAACAAAATATTGCCCATCACATACAAATACTAAATTTTTGTACAAACTTGAAATTCATGGTGTTTAATGCCAAACTAATACATGATATTGATTAGACCTTAGGTGGCAAAGGATATGAAATACAACCCAAAATTACCCTTGAGAGTTGGCTCTAGAACCTATCAATAATATTGTAGTCCACAGTATCTTGTTTCAAAGAAAAAAGACTTTCTCTAACTTTTCCTTTCTATTATTTTCTAGCAAGAACAATTGTGATCAAGGCCACTTCACAGAAACAAGAGTGAGTTTTTTTCATACAAATCTGAGAAATTCCAAGAGTTAATGTAAATTAAGAAATCTACACTAGTGATTACATATTCCTATCCCTATCTGCTGAGAAACCACTCAAAAATTTCAATATCAGCAATTGCCAAAAAAAAATACTCCTTTAATTATGATAAGGGGGAAGAGAGAACAAAGTGAGATATTGAGGAGAGAAAAGAAAAATCAGAAGTCACTTACCCTTAATTCTTCCTTTGTGCTGAAGCCATCAAGAAGCTGTTGATAATGTCTGTCTGTCATCTGTCGTAATAAGGACAAGAGGCAGGCAACAAACTCCCCCTAATTAAAAAAAAAAGTTACATTATAGGAAAGTTCCCCACTTAGGAGAACCTAGAATTGAGAAAATCTGAATTTAAGTCCTTTTGAAAATACTTCCCAATTGTGTGATGATGGGCAAATCACTTAGGCTTGACAGTTAGGGATTAAAATCATGATTTTAATCAGACCTGCCTCTCAGAGCATAAAATGAGATGATATGTATAAAGTATTTTGTAAAACCAGGCATTAAATACAAACTATTATAATTTTTATCATGATCAATATCATTTTATCATGATTTTATTATTATCATCATCAAAATAGTCTATATTATCCTTAAATGTACATTGGAAAACTTGAAAACACAAAGCACCATGGCATAGAACAAAATTTGAAGTGATATTGTAGGCCTTGGATCTAGTTAATTTAAATTTTAAGTTTTCTTAGCTAGAGGTTGCTAGAGGTCTGTGAACCTTTTTTTTTTTTTTGCTTTTTGATGAGGCAATTGAGGTTAAGTGACTTGCCCAGGGTCATACAGCTAGGGAATGTTAAGTATCTGAGATTTGAACTCAGGTCTTCCTGACTTCAGGGCTGGTGCTCTATCCACTGTGCCACCTAGCTGCCCCCCCGGTCTGTGAACCTTTTAAAAAATGTTTTATAACTGTATTTAAATATAATTGATTTCCTTTGTAAATCTGTTTTATTTTATGTATTTAAAAAGATTATTCTAAGTAGGGGTTCATATGTTTCAACAAAACACCCAACAGATCCATAACACAAAAATGTTAAGAATTCTTGATCTAAATTAGGCTTTACAATCTCACAGACAATTACTTTTTAATTCTTCCTTCTGCCTTCTATTTCACTTAAACTTAATGAAATTCATGGTACTTGGTACCATGTACTTGGTAAACTACTAGTACTTGGTTTAAAAAAAAAAGTGTGTGTGTGTGTGTGTGTGTGTGTGTGTGTGTGTGTGTGTGTGTGCATGGATTACTTCTTAAATAGCAGACTAACCTTGGTTAAATTAATGACTGGCATCATCAAAAAATGATGATTTTCCACTCAATGAAGATCACCATCTCTCCCATTAAGTATGAAGGGGTTTTGCTGGTTTATTTTTTTGCAAGGCAATTGGGGTTAAGTAACTGGTGCAGGGTTACACAGCTAGAAGGTGTTAAGGGTCTAAGGCCAAAGTTAAACTCAGGCCCTCCAGACTTCAGGGTTGGTGCTCTATCCACTGTGTCATCTAGCTGCCCCAAAGGGTTTATTTATTTATTTATTTTAAGTATTAGTGATTTTTTAAATGAGATTCCTTTCAAAAAAAGATTATCAACATTACTGCTTATTTAAATAGAAGACACTGTATAATCAATCAATTTCATTGTAGCTTCAATTCATTATAATTCTTTCATTGGATCTGTGATCAAAACAATGTGAGTACCTTCCATAAGAAGAGATCATTCATCCACAACTTTTTATCTTATTTACCTCTTGTGTGTTCCCATAGATGCTTTGATAGGGGATCAATTCAACATATGGGAGACCTTTGTTTTAGGTCAATTTACATTATATGGGTACCTGTGTAATAATATCTGGTATCAGCAGTGGTTAAACTGTGCCATAACACAATGATGGCCTTAAGGGCTACACAGCCAGAAGGATTTGGACTTTTTGTTTCTAAACTAAATGTCCCCAAACTCTTTTGCCTTTTGAATTTTTGCATGAGCTTTTTACAGGTGGCCTGCATCCACTTTGCTTTAACACAGCTGTCCTTTCCTGATATTCTTAGTGTGCCCATCTCTAGCTGTACCATGCCTACTTCTCTGATTTGTTATGAGCTAAAAAGCCAAATAATCAAGCTTATAACCAAATCTAAAAAAAAAAAAATCAATAAGGCTAGATGAGGTCCTGAAGGGTTTTCCTATGAGTCAAAATAAACCAAAAAATATGAATCACAGTGTTTTCACAAGTTCTCAGAAGTCTTTTTTTTTTTTTTTTAAATTTCTTATCCTCTAGCTCCCCACTCCTCTCCATTCCCCAGTAGAATAAAAGTTATTTGTGGTCAAAAATTGTTTTACTTTTGATTTTTTAGCATGTTATCTTGTATCTCCTAGTTGTTTTAAAATGTTTCAGTTGAATTCTTGGTTCTGGTTGTGTTTGAAGAGTTGCGAGTAGGTAAATTCTAAATAATTTAATACATTTCTTTTCTCAAAAAAATGGATCCATCACTTTCTAATATACTTATCTTGAAGAATAATGGTATCTAAAACCCAAATTAGCTTTCTCCTTTCCCTGCCCTTCCCCATCCCTCATGACCTAGCATTCTGTACATAATACCATACCAAGAATAATGTGGTAAGATAATAATATATTCATTATCAGAGGACTGTTTCATTGATCTGACATATTCCTAGAGGGAGAGAGAGCACCTGTGAATGAGAACATGATGACATTTGTAAGCCAGGAGTCCTTTTAGAAGTACAGGATGGTATTAGAACATCTGCTTAGAAAAAAAGCAGGCTGAACTGCTGTCAGTGACTCTATTCCTGCTTCTACTGATGTGTTGACCCTTTAAGAACCATCTTTAAGATATGAGTTCAATCAGCCATTGAGGCAAGCACATGACAACATGGGGAGGATCTATTCTAATTGAGGATCCTAAGAAGCCACAGAGAAAAGACTCTGGCCTCTCCTATTCCTCTTTTATGTATTTCTGAGGGCACTTAGTTTGGGAAACTCCAATTCCTTTTTCTCAACATTCTGTCCCTTTAGCAAAATTATGGCAGATGTAAGAACTTGACAAGTGAAAAGTGAACTCACTCTATATGAAATGATAACTCTCTCTCTCTCTCTCTCTCTCTCTCTCTCTCTCTCTCTCTCTCTCTCTCTCTCTCTCTATATATATATATATATATATATATATATATATATATATATATATATAAGCAAATGGAAATATTTCTAATATATTTGCTGCTAATTTCAAGAGGAAGAGATGGCTGAATGGAACAGTAGATAGTAGATAGCCAATCTTGGAATACAAATCTATTCTCAGACACTTACTATCTATGTGATCCTCTTTGCCTTAGTTTCCTCAACTATAAAACTGGAGAAGGAAATACCAAACCCCTCCAGTATCTTTGCCAAGAAAATTTAAAATGATGTTACAAAAAGTCAGACATGACTGAAAAATGATTGATTGTTGAAGTTCACAGGCTCTCCATTCACAATGGTAGCTAATGGCACCTGGATGTCATAGAGTGACAGATTTGGAGTCAGGAAATCCTGAGTTAAAATTCTGCCTCAGTCACTAGATGTGTCACTCTGGGCAATTAACCTCTCTAGCTTTAGTTTCTTTATTTATAAAATGTGGATAATAGCACCTATTTCACAGGATTGTTGTAAGGATAAAATGAGATGATATATGTTAAATATTTTGCAAGCCATAAAGTGCTATAGAAATGTTATATATTCACAGCTGATTCTAAAATGTTATTTAACAGCTATGACTCAAAACTTGTTTTAGTTGTGTTGGAGAGTTGATAGTAAATAAATTCTAAATAACTTAACACATTTCTTTTCTCAAAAAAAAAAATAATGGATCCATCACTTTCTAAATATACTTATCTTGAAGAATAATCGTATCTAAAACCCAAATTAGCTCTCTCCTTTCCCTTAGCAACTTGACTTCTAAGTAAAATCAAGAATCTATTTTTACAAATATTCCTTAATATAATTTTATTTCTAAGTATAATTCAAGATCTTAGCTATAGTATATAAAATTTTAGATGGCTTAAGATTTAGTTACTTTAGTAATCAGATCTTCCTATGTAAAATTGAGAAAAATAATTATCATTAAACAATGATTTGAGGAGATCCAGCATTCCAACTTTTTCTAAAGTTCTCCTTGCAAAGGTCAGATTTCTAGTAGGACAAGATTTATGATAGGATTAATATTGTCCTCAACCTAGGTATTACTACTCTATCCAACTTTACAATCTAATCTAATCTAGCCCTTTGACTAGATTTCCCCCTGAGGCTGGGGGTGATTTGAAAATAAATGACAAGATTAAAGTTAAATTGTTCCAGCTCCTCATGAGGATAGAACCATATCTTGTTGTAATAAACATTCTCATTAATCGAAGTTGATTTCCACCCTCAGGAACACCTAGTCTTCCAAGGACATATAAACTATGAGCACACTACCATGATTGATCTTTGACATTCCAAAGTGTCAATGACCCATTCTAATGTTAAAACACCAGCATCATTAATTATGGGGAAATGTCACAAAATCATGTCAGTTTTGACCACAAAGGGCTCTCTGCTAACTTCTACAACTTGGGACTTAAAGGGCATTTTTTTTTTCTTCCATGAAATCATTTGCCCAACAAAGCTCAGTAAAGTACCTAGTCTGATAAGCTCCAGGACGTGTAAAAAGACATATCATTTTATTGATTTCAAATATATGTCAACTACTCTAACCTTTTCTTTTAAACGTTTTTCATAGCATTAACATGACAAAATTTGATGAATATATTAATTTAGGACATTATTATCAGTCAGAGGAAAGAAAGTCATTGTACATGAATCCCTGAAATAGCTAAAACAAAAAACAATGGACTACCTTAAATTTCCTATTCAAACTTTCTACATTTTCTAGGGTGCTCATTCTGCTTTTTATTAAAAATCACATTTATGTTTTGTGTAAGTACAGATGCAGGGTAAAAATTCCAATTAAGTTGCAATTCTGTAAATCTAAAATCAGTTTACATTGATGGTTTTTCTGTTGTGCTTCCATTATTTTAAATGTTATTGCACTAATTAGAAGAGGATAAATGATTAGTTGAACAAGAAGATTGCACTGAAAACATATATTTTAAATTTTAAATGAACTGGAAAATACAGATTACATTAATTTTACAAATAAATAGGTCTATTGATCTATAAATTTCTTTACTCATTTTTATGCTTTTTAAAAAATTATGGACATTGTGATTGATTTACTTTATAATACAAGCATAAGAAAAGTTAATCAAGTGACATTAGTTATAACAATGATCAATTCAAAGTGTTTGTCTTTAAGAATTAGTAGGATTAAGATGACTACCCAAAAAAGAGCAGAAAATGATAAAGAACAAAAACTTTTTAATGTATAAAAGGTACTTTACTGAGAGATAGATCATATCTGGTCTGTGGAGATAAGAAAGAGAATAGTGCTTTATTAGAGAGGAAAAAAATTGTAGATTTTTAAAGGACACAGCTAGAGAAGGAAGGAGTGCATTCTTAGAATAAGGAATTGTATGATCAAAAGAGGAGTATAAAGGAAATCACCAGTTTTGTTTAAAGAACACCTCGAAAAGTAGACCACTTTGACCAAAGCTTAGGGTATTAACTGTTGGGGGATATTAAGAGATGAGTCTAGAAAAGAAGGTAGGGCTATATTGTGGAAAACAGTGAATGCAGAATAAGGAGTGGGATCACTGAAAGTTTTTGAGGATGGTGTGTACTACTATGGGTACTATGATTAGATCTACGCTCCAGGGAATTCATTCTGGCAATAGTTGTCTACAGAAGGAAGAAACCAAGTATGATAGGAGGCCAGGAAATTTCTACATAAATCCAGGGGAGTAAGTAAATGAAAAATAGATAAAAGGGAAAAAAATGAAAAACAAAACCAAAAACAAAACACTATAAATGTAGAATTATACTTGACAACTAGAAATTGGGGATGAAAAAAAAAAGAGTTAAAGATGAATCTTCCATTGTGAGTCTAGGTAACTGGGAAAAAGGTAGTATACTTAGGTTGATAAATGAATTCTAATATAATTAGGCCAATCTCACTCCCAATACCATTATTAATTAATTTCATTTAGGAACTTGTGATGAGGACTAAAAGAGTACTGGAATTGACATCAAAGGACTGGTTCAATTCTGACATCATCAGGATGTTAAACACATCCTGATTTGTAGATAAGCATGCAGGTTCATGATCAGAAATATTATGAACATTCTTTTTTTCAAGCTAGACAGTGATTGGTATTGATAAACACATTCAAGCTTGAGCTCAAAATAACTGGTTTAAAATCAGCTTAAAACCATTTAATTGCATTAAATCCAATATTGTTTTTTTTTTTCTTTTAATTACAATACAAGTCTTCTGATTTGCCACGCTATAAAAGAATTTACCAAAAGGGCTTTTGAAAACTGGCAACATATGAATCTTCAAGTATATCAGTATCTTTAGGATCTGCAACATAATGGGGGGGGGGAGAGAGAAATCTCCATCTGTATTTGATTCCCCATCATCAAAATCCCTGAGAGTCATGAACTGGGAACTTTGAATGATTTGGGGCAACTTACTCAATTTCTCTGGAACTGATTTCCTCATTAAATGTTGCAATAGTTGAGGGGGAGATAGGTTAATGAAGCATCGAACTAGATGATCTCAAAGGATCTTCCAGCTCCAAATCTTATGATATTGTGATCAAACCTTCCCTGATTCTTTCTACAACAAATCTAATTCTAAGGATAACTTTTATTATAAAAAGTTATCATCTTTCTTTTCAATCTTTGTTTTAATAAAGAAGAGTAGAAAAATTTAACTCTACTACTAGATTTCTTAGTTTCACAAGACTACAGAAATATATTGATATGAGGAATCCAAGGCCCACATCTTATAAAAAATACAATAGACAAAAATAGTATTCTGTGGCATAAAAATCACTGTATTTTTAGTATAGGTGCTCTTTAACATATAATTAAAAAGAAACCCAAACTGAAATTAACTACATATCTCCTCTTATTTTTTAATAGATATCAGTAAGATAATCATTAGAGAAATAATTCATTAAAGAGATGGAAGAAAGGGATTTTTTTTTTTTTTTGGTCCCGATCTAGGAACTTTGAGTGAGCAAAATACCTCCATCAATTAAGACTGGCATCTGGTCTGTAATTTAAAGAGTCTCAGAAAACTTCCTGTGGATCTATGGGGTTTACTGACTTGCTCATAGTTGCATTGCTTTTATATGACAGATACAGACTTTGACCACAGGTCTTTCTCACTCCCAGGTCAGGCTACTAACTACTGTGCAATATTAACTTTCAAATAGTGTCTGTCTGTCTGTCTATCTCTCTGTGTCACTATATGCATACCTTTTTAAACAAAAACCAATTTTAATTTAAAAAACCCAAAGATTTCTTATGTGATACACTTTTGGGAGCCATAAGCCCATATTGCAAGAAATATTGCAAGACAAATAAATACAAAGCATCTATTATAGACATAGCTGGTGCTGAGATGAGTCAATTGTAAAGGAAAAGACCTTAGAGAATTATGCACAAAGAAAAAAAATTGTAAATGCTAAGAAACTCTAGAGTCCAATTTCTTGAGGGTGTGAAGCAAATAGCTATTTCTACTTCTTTATAAAATCTGCATCCATGTACAATTAGAATATTGAAAAGAACCAATTACAGAGGCACTTAATCCAGTTGGAGAGATCATTTTAAAGTTTAAAGAACAGTTGGTAGAATAAAGAAAAGTACAATTCTTTAAAACTGAAAAATAAGGCTACTATTACCAAGAATTAGGTATACAGTAAAAGCCTGTTGTCATACTGGTCATTGAGTATAATTCCCATATTACAGATTTTTCCAAGTTATATGCTAAGATGTAACTATATGTCACATAGTTTGATTTGTAATAAAAGTGATAGAAGCAATGTAACATAATGAAAAGTTTCAGAGGCCCCATGTTTGAATCATAACCCTGACCCTTATGGGCAGCATGACCATGGGTAAAGGTTTAACTCTTGTGAGTCTCATTTTCCTTACACTCTGTGATATGGCTGCTTATAGGAAGAAAAACTCTTTATTTTCCTCCAATTCATCTTTCCTATCTTATAATTTGGCTGAACAACACAAATCATTAGGCTCCACATCAATAGCTTCCATGCTTTGTCATTCTTCCTTCTCAAAGAACATGCCCATAAGGTACCAAAAATACTTTACAATGCAATTGTGAGGCAAATTATTCATAAATCTTGAAGTATAGTTTAAATATTATTATTATTATTCTAGTTTAGGATAAGAAGTAATAAAGTGCAGATCAAAATTAATTTCACATTGTCCCTCTGGTGTAGCTAAATAAAGCTTTTGGGTAATTTGAATAGATCTGGTATTAGTGGCCAGAGAGGTGATGGAAATTTAAAGGAATTTACTCTCCCCAATACCAAATATCAAGCAGGGTAGAAATAAAGTGGTACAAAAAGAATGAATTGATTTGCCTGGCTGTTGCTCTGCTGGCTATACTGGGTTGCAGATCTGACTCACAAAAAGAACTTAAATAGCCTTGAGGTAATGGGCTAGTTTTCTTAAGAGAAAAGAAGTCACACAGTAGCTACAATTAAGTTAAAAAGATTGTAGACTGCAATAGGAGCTCTTTGGAGCTTCTCAGAACAGAAAGCTGCTCAGCTATTGACAACAGTAGCTGAAGTTTTTCCAACTGGGACTCAATCATGAGATCATGAGATACTTAGACTACAAGTATTCCCTCTCTAATAGATGGCACTGGAAATCTGTGGAAAAGTGTTCTTGTATATAGAAGAATATTTTTTCTTTGTTTTTTACTGTGATATTCTGTATTAAGAATTTTTGTATTCAGTTAATGTGATTCTTTGTTTGAGAATGGGCTGGTTTGAACAGATATAGAACATATTTAATAGTGGATGTGCTTACAAATAACATTTGAAAACGAGTTCCTTTAAATTGGCCACAGTATTCAAGTTATCAAACTGAAATGGGTGTGAACTTTGAAAGAAAGCTACATGTCTGGAGGTGTTTACGTGTGTATGTGTGTGTTCACATATGTTGAAAGTGTACATAAGTACTATAAAACAAAATAAAGTTATGATGTCAAGTACAAGGCTGTTGTTGCAGTATGTTTTTTTAATTAAGAAATCTTATTCTCTATGGAAAAAAAAATAAAACTGACATGTTCCAAGCCTAAGAGAAGTTATTCTGAATGAAAAGGATCTATTTCTCACTGAAAAGTAATTAACAGAGGTAAAAGTCAAAGAAGATATGCAACCAAGGATGCATTAAAACAAAATAAAACAAATCTGTACTTCCTAGCAAAAGTCAATCTTTTTTTTTTTTGCTGAGGCAATTGGGGTTAAGTGACTTGCTCAGAGTCACACAGCTAGGAAGTGTTAAGTGTCTGAGACCAGATTTAAACTCAGGTCCTCCTGACTTCAGGGCTGGTGCTCTATCCACTAAGCCACCTACCTGCCCCCATTCTTTACATCTTAAATGAGCTTTCCCTTCAGACAGATAGCTCAGTATGTTTTCTAATGAAGTGTGTTTCATACTCCTGCAAGGGAGAATCTTTAACAGGCCATCAGTGCCCTTTCCTTTTTCTTTTTTGTAATCCATCCTCACTTAATAGCCTTTCTTTTTAGACACATCACAGTTTATAAGGCATTTGATTTGCACTATCCATGACACAGTTACAGCTCAAAGTTCATTTCTGTAACATTTAAGATTTTGGCCCTCGTTGGTAGAAGGAAGCAAGACAATCCTATTTTTTAGGCAGGAAAACTGAAGGAAGTTAAGGGACCTTGATCAGGTACTGGGTTACCAGAAAGAGAGAGCCTGAAGTATGGATAAAATTATTCCCTGAGGCAAGCAGGGAAAGAAACTAATGAGTTTAAAGTTATAGTCCCACCCTCTGTGGAGGTCTTATGTGGGACACCTTGCTGTGTCAAGTCAGAAATTCAAATTTGTCAAACACTCAAGCTTAAATTTCCCCCATAAATCAATCCATGGCTCACACCATCTTTGTCAAACTCCTTTTGGGTTAAGCCTGCCACAGCTTTTGCCTCGTGGTGTTTTTCCCCACCCCTCCCCAATGCTTCACGGTGTCTTCCTCTCACCCCCTCCACCATGCTAAACGCCTGTATGGATTTAGTCTGCCAATTAATGGCATATTCCCACCTCATGGTGTATTCCCTTTCTCCTGATTAACTGTTAGTTCTACTAGGGAATTTGTCCTTTCCACTGTTAATGGTTAAAACCCCTTTTTCTCACTAAATATATGCTCTCCCAAATCTATTTCATATTATCATATGTGGTACCTTTTGTATCTCTTCATTTTGTCTATAACCTCCTAAATAAATCTACCTTTTGTCAAAGAGATTGGTCATTGTGAATTCTTCACATGATCACCAATACTTGGTGCCTATATTAATTTCATCATCTGGTGCTAAATCTCAAACACATAAACTTGTGCACAATCAGCTAGAAAATCAAATAATTTTCCAGGTGCAGGGATTTGAATCCATATCCTCAGATTCTGTGGTATAGGATTCTTTCCACTGCCTTCTGCCAAAGCATTTATATATGGATTAATTTTTTTTAATGACTTAGAATTAAATTGATATACATGAGTTTCTCTTTTCTAGTCAGGAGTTTGGTTTGGTTTTTGGTTTTTTTTTTGTGGCTATTTCAAACATGTACAATGTTATGACATTAAAAAAAATCTTGTCTTGTGTTACATTTGATTTTTTTTTAGGATTTAGAGAAATGCTTATTGCTAGGAAGATTCTTGCTATAAAAAGTCAAAATGATCTGATCCCTAATGATACCAACCAATACTAAAGGGAAATTATCTTTCTTTCTAAGCTCATTTTTGTTTTTTGTTTGTTTGTAAAAACAATGATGTCTTCCATTTCAAATTCAAAAGAAAGATCTTCTCTTCTCTGCAATTACAAAGGTGGGAAAGATAGGCTTAATACTGCTTAATTGTATCATTCTTCCCACTCAGGTAAAGCTGAACTCTGAGAAAGTAGGTAGATGATTTGATATGCTAACAATAGTTCATTTCTTGAGCAATCTTTTTAGACCCAATGTGATTTACAGGCAAAGGAAAATCTCATATTCCAGTAGGAAAATAATGTTATTTTCACATAGCACCAAAGCAAGCATATTTCATAGGATCCTAGGAAATACAATTGGAAGGAAACTTAAAGATTATCTTGTCTGAACCCTGCTTTTCACAGATAAGGAAAGTGAAGCTCAGAGAGCTTAAAAGACTTATTTCTAGTTAACAAAAATTCTTAAGAAGTACTTGGCACACTATTAAGAGCAGACACGCTTACAAATAACATTTTTAAAATGACATATTTATCAGTGTAGGCAAATCAACTTTTTTTTTTCCCACTATCTATTATAACAATAGACCAAACTCTGTCAAATGAAGATAAGTTTTAAATAGAAAAATATATCAACATCCATTTCTAAATTATATTTTTGAGTTGGCCATGTGTGCCATAGATTTCTATGCAATGTAGAGATTTAGAGAAAGGTCTCCCCAGTACTTTGGATAGATCCTCCCCTTCCCCCCCATAAGGGATTTTGAAGGGGCCTACAAGAGTCAAAGAGCCTACAGGGGTTGCAGTTTATATCACTGAAGAGAGCACCTGTTTGAGAAGATCACAAGTACAGCAAAATATTCTATGTGTATTTCTTGGCTTCAGAGAATTTTCAGGCTAAAAGGTTTCCCTAACAGCAGAGCATCCAAATCCTAGTTTTTTTAGATGTGGAAATACAACCAGAGAAGCTAATGAACTTTATCAAAGTAGCACAGCTAATTAGAATGGCATAGCTCCCTAAGGCAGAACTGCCAATCCAATGCTCTTTCTATTTTTCTGTAATTTTTTTTATTCTTTGTGACTTAAAAAAAAAAAAAAACTCTATCAGTGTGGCTGTGGGCCTATAAATTAAGTATATTTAATATAAGGAAAATATGAAAAAAATCAAATTTGAATTTTAAAATGTTAAATAATTGTTGAACTATCTTTTAGAAAATTCATTCCAGGTTTGTTAAATCTACTGAAAACTCATAAAAATGCTCTATAAGCAGCAATACTTAAGGAAAACAATGCACTCATGATTTATCTCCTCACATTACCCAGTTTTGACCTACATTTAAAATGACTAAAGTGCTAACAAGTACAAACTGTTCCCTTCCCAGTGTTCCTAGGATTTTTTTGTTTTGCTTTGTTTTTTAATGATCTTACCGTCACATCTTGAAATTGAAGTCTCATTGCAGAGCCAGATGGCTGAGGGCGACTAGTGATTTCTAATATGGTTCTCAGAAGGATATCCAGCAAGCTAGTCACAATCACATCTATTTCTTCCAGAACAGATTTTTCCTGAGGAGAAAAAAATGCAAATCTATACAAAGGTATATACTGCATTTTTGATGAACATGACATAGATTTCTAATTTCCTTTTTAAATAAGGGAAAAATAAATTTTCCAAATTTAGAATGAGCATTATAAAATTTAAGAGCTGGAAAGAACCTTGGAAATTATCTAACTCAATTCCTTTAATTTATAGATAGTGATATTATAGAGGGCCAGAAAGGTTAAACCATTTCCTAAGGTTACACAATCAGCTAGCAGGTCAACTAAAATTATACCATTAATATTCTTCACATCTTTGCTGTAAAATTTTTGTTCTTTCTCCCAGAAATCTGTTTTAGGAAACAAGAAAGAATAGTTAACTAGTTCTTTAAAATTATCAACAAAATCCCAGTACATGTAAGTTGGGATACATAGGTAACAGTGCCCTCTGAAAGAAGCCTGAAGTCTTTCTCCCAGGCCAAATATGCCAGTGCTATGCAAGCTGATCTCACTGAGCTCGGGCTAACATAGAGTCTGAAATCACCAGAACTGGGCAGATATACACTATGCCCACTGTTGCACATTGATTCCATGCTGCTGGTAATTAGCTATATTAGGCAACATTCTGAGGATGGATAGTAAACCACCAGAAGAAACCTTGTTTGCAATTCTGCCTTATGGAAAGTAAATATTGAAGGATTGTTGGCCACAGGTTCCTAATACATTTTCTTATGTTATATTTATATATGTGTATATATGTGTAATAGAATAGGGATAGGGTAGGAGGTGAGAGTCTACACTTGTTATCTCAACTATGTGAAGAACTCCTACTATGGAAACTTCCTCTACTAATCAGTACAGATCAACAACTTCACATTGATTCACAGAATTATAGATATAGGGCTGAAATGGAATTAGAGGCCTATGAGCAATTGCTTCTTCCTATTCAAATGAAGAAACTGAGGCACCAAAATGAATTGCCTAACTGCTTGAATCTACATCCTTTCTGATTCCATGTCTGACATCCTATTTGTAATGAGTTGACAACGTGAGTGAAATCGCTCAAGGTCACACAGCTTATTTCAGAGACTTTCAGAGACAGGACTTGAAAGTAAATCTTCCTAACTGACAGGTCCTCTGTTTAATAAGTTAAGCTGCTTCTTAATATCTATTATGAGCATATTACACATCCCCAGAAAAAGTACAGCTATCCTCTGGGCTACCACCATAGCCACCATTTTTAGTATAAGTCATATTCCTACTCTGTCCTTATCTAAAGATTCTCTGTCACCTCCAAGCCAAAAGAAACAACATGAAATTCAAAATCACTTCATCCCATGCTTATAGTAAACCCTGTTTATTTTCCCATCATGAGAAATAAGAGTTTGAAAAATCAACCCAACAACGAAGTGGATTTCTTATATTCATAAGAGATAAAGACCAGGATGGATCAGCACTGGGAATGAAAGTAATTACTTTCATTCCCAGTGCTGATCCATCCTGCTCTTCGTTTTCCCACTCACTCTCATTTTCCCTTTTCCTAATGAGATCTGCTAGCCTAGGTAATATAACTGAGGCAAAGGCAGTCATCCTTTTCTGAGCAGCTTCCTCTCTTGGTGAATATCCAGAGAGCATTGCTCAGGGAAAGTAATACCAGCCTTTTCCTCAGCAATAGCTCTACTCTTAGGAAAATGATGGTCAAAACCACATAACCCAATTTAACTCACTATCAATTCACTGCATCACTAGAAAAGGAGTAAGGAAAATTGAGAGGGGTTAATACACATAGAATAATAGGAAGAAACAAAAATGAATATGAAAAATCATTGTCCAGCAGTATATCTGGCTCCTGGCAAAAAAAAAAAAAAAAAAAAACAACAAACACACAAAAAAACTTTGTTTTGCTGAGGGAATTGAGGTTAAGTGACTTGGCCAGGGTCACACAGCTAGGTAATGTTAAGTGTCTGAAACCAAATTTGAACTCAGGTCCTCCTGACATCAGGGCTGGTGCTCTATCCACACTGCACCACCTAGCTGCCCCACAAAGTTACTTTAAAAACAATCACTACCAACTAGTGTTGTGTCTTAATAATGGTGCTAGAGTTGCAAAACTGGATAAGAAAGCTATCTATGCATGCAAATAGGAAAACCAGAATCTGGTGATCTAACATGGAGAATTTCTTCCCACCCACAGCATTTCAGTATTTTTTAGGTACTAGCCAGAATTTTACTGAAACCAACATCACCAAAGAAAACAATGAAGATAATGATATGTATGTATGCTTTAAAGGCTACAAAGTACTTTACAAATATTATCTCATTTCATACTCACCACAATTCTAGGAAGTAGGTACCATTATTATAAACATTTTACTGTGGAGGAAACTGAGGGCAAGACAGGAAAAGTGACTTGCCCAGGATCACACTGCTAGGGCTGTGTTTGAACTACAATTTTTCTCCAGGTCCAGCATTCTATTCACTGTACCTCCAAGAGGCTAAAGATATCAAAACTTGGGATCTCAGGGAAACAGGTGGGAGATGATAGCTCAAGCTCTTTCTAACTTAGGAATCATGAGTGGGTGATATGGATGTACCACCTCTAAGAAAAGTGTTCTAAACCTTTTTTTTTTTTTGTTATGGACTGACAGTCTGGTAAAGCCTGTGGACCCCTTCAAAGAATAATATTTTTTAAATCCACAAAATAAATTACATAAAACTACAAAGGAAACCAAAGATTAATGAAAATAAAAATGTATTTCTTCCCCTTCCAAGCTTATGAAGCCTGTAAAATCTAACCATAGGCCAGTTGGGGATCTGTGACTCTCTGTTTAAGAATCCCTGTGATATGATATTTCCAATCTCCTGGGGAATTTATTCCAAAAAGATAATCCTTCTACAATACAGCTACTAAGAAATTTCCAAGACTTGTCATGGGGATTTTCATAAATATGAACGATAGCAATAATGGTTATAAGATGGCAAATTTGTAGCCAAAAGAGGCCATTTATTTGAATACCCTCACTGGAAAATAAGGGCCCTCAGTCCAAGACTATTATCTGACTTATCTGAGTTTAGACAGGTATTAAGCATCAGAAGTGGAATGTGAACTCAGATCTTCTAACTCAGATTCAGTATTTTTCCAATGAATCACATTTTCCATTTTAAAAGAACTTTGCAGATTGCCAAATGTGTCTATACCCTTCTTTACATCATGTCCATAACTCTACAAGGTAAGCAGGATGAATATTATCTCCATTTTGGAAATGAGGAGACTGGGACTCAGAGAAGTTAAATGGCAGACATGGGGCTAGATTTTGGGTCTTCAGCTTTTAATTTCGGTACTTTTCCCACGATATTAGGCCACCTCCTAAACATAAAGTCTGCTTTCTAGGAATGACTTTATCCTTGCCAAAAATCAAGATTTAAGACACTTATGGGATCCCTCACGATGTCCAATTTTTCACACTTTCCATTACAAACTTCTTTTGATATCTAAGGTTAGGAGACCTAAATTGCAAAGACTACTTTTTAATTGATGAAAATCAGTCCCACTCTCTTACAAAAAATTATTTCAGTATAAAAAGAAGAAAAGGTAAACTCAAGTAGAAATCAAAACAAGTGCCATAGAGGCTTACATCTTAGTAATCATCTTATTTTACCTTCAAATCTTAATGTTATTTGATTAGTGGAAAACACTTATAAAAGTTTACATCCCATGATTGTTTACTTACTGAGCTATTTTTCTTGATGAGACAAAATATGTTGCTAAGAATGCGGGCACACATGATGAGGTCCTTTTGCTCTTGCAAATGCATGTGAAGGTGATGCAAAACAACAGGCAAAAGTATATATCTAGAATCTGAAAACGAAAAAGTCATTAGTGTCAATTATTTCAGAAGCTGCACTAGAAAACTTGCAACATTTCCCTTTTTTTTTCCTCAATAGTATTTTGTTTTTTCCAAATATACAGTTTTCAATATTCATTTTTGTAACATTTTATGTTCAAAAATTTTCTCTCTTTTCCCCTTACTTCTCCCTTCCACAAGATAGGTTAACTGATATAGGTTAAACACTACATTTTTTCCTTCTTAAACAATTTTAAATTAGCTCCTGTATCTCTGAATACGTCAACAAAAATATATGAAAATATTTTAATATTTACTTATGCACTTTTAATCATTTGCAAATGGATGAATGAATACATCTGGTGCTATTACGACTCTTAGTTTGGAAATCTGTTATGTTTTTCTAGTCCAACATGATCCCTTCAGACAGAATATAGATAAACTTATGGTACCTGTTGGCAAGGATACTAAACCACAGAAAGCTCTGGCTCTATTTCTTTTACTTGCTATTTCTTTAAGTGCTCTCATTTGAGCAAGATAGAATGATAAAACATAGAATCACATAGAGTGATAAAACTTATTAGAAGCCTACTTTTCACAAGTCATTATAGAAATTTTATTTGGCCTGAACACTTGATCCCAACCTCATTAACATGTTATATCCTACCATTTCTAACTAGTACCCCTGCCTCTTTATTTATATCAGAAGACTAAAACAAAACCAAACAAAAATGTAATTCTCTACATAAAACATACACTGTTATTCCACTAATCCAATTTAATTCTATGTGGAAACCAAGCACAAATGCAATGTTTGGAAATTTTCCTTAGGATATCAACTCAAGAGAACCCAGATTCAGGTCTAAGAGTAACTTTCAGAAATCTGCTATACTTCACTTTAAGAAAATCTAAGGACAATTCAAATTTAGAGAACAAATAAATAAGAAGATGGTTATTTATTACAGGATAATGCATTGTTTTATGAAGTGACTGACTGCAGGGGTCTTTTAAAAGGTGAATTTCCATGATAAATTGTCCAGAAACCAAAAGTTATTTGAAAGAGAAGCAAAATCTCAAAGTATTTGGGGTTACTAACAACTGCAATTCAGGCAGAGAGAAAGAAAAATCACCTCTGAAATTGTTATTGTGTATTAATAATAATGAAGTTGATAATCAGACTATTATACATTCACATAGCCCTTAGGACTTATAAAAGACTTTCTTCACAGCAACCCTGAATAGTAGGGAGTGTAATATTATATTCATTTTATAGATATAGACAATGAAGTACAGAAGTTAAATCATTTAACCATGCTCCTAGGGAGCATGCACTAGTTGATACACTAGTCCTGAACCCATTTTTCTTTCCACTATGCAACAGATGGGATATATAAAAAATGTGATTTACATTCTAAGAACATATCCATTGCAGAACATAAGTTCAAAAGGTAAATAAAACCTATTTGTGAAGAACAGGTAAAACATATGATTATATTGTCTATAAATTAACTGCTAGGTTCCTTAAAGACAGGAACTCATTTATTTATTTGGAATCTCTTAGTACCTAGCTTGGGGCCTGGTGCATGGAAAGAACTTAATAAATACTTGCTTGTTTACTAATACTACTGTTAACAGTTACATAGTGATTTTAAACTTTGAATACTGTCATTATTTTATTTTTTAAAAGATCTCTACATAAGTTTTCCTGAGAATCAGAGAATATAACATTCAGGAGTTACTTAAGCAATCCAATAACAAAGTATGGAAGAGTTTCTTACAGAAAAAAAGTCAAATAACTATATGACATAATAGCACTGATGATAGCAATGTTGATGAGAATTTAAAACCTCTTCAGTCAACAATAGTCAATTGATTATGGATAAATGCAAATGACAAATGGAACTCAAGCAACTGATAAGCAGAGGGTAACCTCTGGTAACCTTTAAAAAGCAAGAATTCAGTAATTCACTCCTTATTGCTTCTCTTGTGCCTCTTGGAAAGTATTGTAGAGTGGGGCAGGGATCTAGGTCCCCTAAATTCCATAGGTAATGACATTGTGTAGCAGACACAAAAAAGAGAAGAGGGGCTACAGCTGCAGGATAGAGTGAAGGAGTCAAGACTGACATACCTAAAAGGTATGGATACCTTAAAAGACAGGTTATCTAGATGGCACAATAAGAGAATGCAGTCAGAAGTCTCATCTCCCCAAGTTCAAATCCAGCCTCAGATACTTACTAGTTATGTGACCCTGGGCAAGTCACTTAACCCTATTTGCCTCAGTTTCTTCATCTGTAAAACGAGCTAGAGAAGGAAATAGCAAACCACTCCAGCATCTTTGACAAGAGAACCCAAGTGGAGTCACAAAGACTCAGTTAATATAATGACACAACAACAGCAATGGAAGAGAGCTTGGTCCCTTTATTTTGGGTTCTATTTCTTTCCTGAAGAATAAATGTCTTAGGTCAAAATTACAAAGCAGTACCAGAGGCTCAGATTTCTTTCTCCAGTGGTTGAAGGCAAAAAGAGGCAGGCAGCTACTAAGTGTTTGGGGGTAGATTTGAACTCAGGTTTCCTTGATTTCAGCTTCACCATGATATTGACTGAGCTGTCCAGTTGCCTCCTATGCAGGAAGTAGTAAACTACATGTGTGCTTCTCCACAGTTGAAATCAATGGGCCCACATTCCTCCCCCCCTCCTAATCAATAATGGTAGATGTATTTATGAAAGAATGGACCCTTGGTTTACCAGAGAGATATTGTGCTTTTTATTATGCCTTTTTTTTTTCCTGAGGCAGTGGGGGTTAAGTGACTTGCCCAGGATCACACAGCTAGGAGGTGTAAAGTGTCTGAGATCAGATTTGAACTCAAATCCTCCTCACTTCAGAGCTGGTGCTCTATCCACTGCGCCACCTCTCTGCCATTTTAGTAGATACTTTTGCTTTGAGCTAACTGAATCTGGTTGTTCAAAGAGAGGTATACTTTAATGTGTCCTCAGGAGTACACACTTGAAGGTGACCTAGAACCTGTTAGTTCTTTGTTTGGGGGGGGGGTTTCTGGTGGGGAAGGGGAGAGGTGGGGGTGGAGAACCTGTCCTGTGAATAGGAACAGGGGAATAACTGAAGAGGGGTATCATAGATGAATTACCTCATTTGAATCTTCCACCACTTCTGTAAAGTACTTACTAAAGGTATTATTTTATAGATTAGATAACTGAAGTTCAAGAAGGTTAAGTTAAATAGCTACTGAAAATCAAAAGTAGAATCTGAGCCCAAGTATTTCTGACTCCAATTTCATTCCTCCATCCACTATATATATATCATGCAGTCTTTTCATCACTATATATGGTGTCAACCAATGCAAATGATCAAATTAATGTGCATAGGTATTACCATGATCAGGAGCCTCTGTCATTAGTTATTCTGTCTTCATTTCCCAGTCTTTCTGAAGGCCAAATTAGCTGACTGGTTGAAATGCTAATTCTTGCCTTTAAAATAAAAAATAAAAAAATCGCAAACTGACCAAGCAAGGAAAATGCAATTTAAGCAAAATTTTTTTCACACACAGATTGGTGGAAGTTAGAGGCTAAAACATGAAAAAAGTTTGCTATTCAGTTGGGAAGGTTCAAAGCATGATCACTCAATCTCATATTCACCTACTCTGCTGCCCCTTAGTCAAGGGAATAACACTGACTACAGTATGAAAAGCATGAATTTCAGAAGTTTATTCCCCAACTGACTCTAAACACAGAAACAAGCTGATCTTTGCTTCCTCCAAGAATAGTTCTCTGGCCAGGGATCCTATAAATCAGCATTTTTGGCATGAGTAAGAATGACACTAAAATGAGTCGTGCGACCAGATCCATATGGCCACTACAGCTCATCATCACCAGAAAGGGCATATAAATAAATTGGATGCCAGCAAGACACCTCAGCAGCTGAGGCATGGCAATCTCACATGGAGATGATTAGAAACAAGATGGGCAGAATGTTCTGCTGAAGTAGATAGAACTCAAGAAGAAAGGCCAAGTAAACACAGAGAAAGAACTTTTTCCTGACTAAGGCAACCTACAAATAGGTTAGAGGAAGCCATAATTAACATGAAGCCTTTATGAAAAGTTAAAAAAGTTAAAGAAAGGATGAACAAAATTGAAGTGTACTCTGTTTAGAAAGGTCTTTGGGCTACTAACTCTTCTTTCAAGTCATCTTATCTATATGGGAATTCCCATCATAGGGAAAGAGTAGCAATAAAAAGTTGGACATAATAGATGGTCTGTGGAATCACTCTTCCTACTTTATATAGGATGGGCAGCATACGGGGAATTCTCAAACAAAGGATATTTCTCTGAAAACCTTAATCTGTTTACATGACTTCTGCCAAAATGCTTCTAAACTGTGGGTTGGGAGTCTATTATCTTCCCATTGAAGACAGCCAGGGTAGGCCATGATAGAGGCTCATTATTACATGATGACCAAAATTTTTTTCTTCCAGTCTGGCTGTATCATGCCACGAGTTGACTGTTAAAAGAATTGTTGAGGATGGGTGAACAAATCGTGGCAAATGAATGTAATGGTTTATTTACTGTACTATAAGACAAGATGATGACAAATTCAGTGAAATTTGAGAAGTTTATGAATTGAAGTAGAATGCAGTAAGCAAACCAGAAGACAATTAACCCAACAATGCAAAGGAAAACAACACTGAAAGAGAGGCAATGACTAGTCTTAGTCCAAAAAGACTTGTGGTAAAACATAGCCTTCTCCTCTCATTGAGAAAGACTGATGAGCTTGAAATGAAGTTTATATTAGAGCTCATAGTTAATATTAGTTTGTTTTGTTTAATTATTATTAATAATAACATGGAGAGATTTTATTGAGGTGACATATTTTTAAAAATATATATAAAATGTTTTTTAAAAAAACCCAACAATGAGTAACCAAAGATTTTTCAGATCACAAGGCCATTCAAAAACGGAATTATTTTCATGTACTACATGTGCAATGGTAGACCCAGCCAAAACATACATAATCACAGGGACTGAGAGAGAAATATTCTAAGAGTGAAAAATCATCAAAAGTATAACAGTATCAACTCTATCTCGCCGAGGCAAAATACTTTCAAAGTTCTTACACAGACATTATCTTTATAGAAAGGGTTTTCACAAATGTCAAAGATGAAAAGAATTTTAGAGATCATTTAAGCCAATATCCTCACTTTGGAATTAGGGAAACTGAGACCTTCAGAGGTAGTGACTTTGTTGAAGGCATGAAATTATTAAGCCTCATATGATTCTCACAACAATCCTGTTAAACTAGACAGCCCAAATATTATAATCTTCATTTTACAGTTGAGAAAGCAAGTTCATAAAGGCTCCTGATTAGGTTTACACAGTTTATAAATAGAACAGGGGCTAAAACTCAACATCAGGAGCTTGATGTTTTTTTTCACTCTACCAGTAGTGTCAAATTCAAATAGAAAAGGATCCATATTATATAGTGACTCAGAAAACCACAAATGAACATAATATATATTCTATTGTGCTTAGTTGACTATTTCCTTAGAAGTTTTTTCTTTCACCTGGGAGTGAATTTCACACTTCTGCAATATATACCACACTGCTAGAAAGAGGAGTATTCTTTTCTTTTCTCGGCTGAATAGGTCTAAGGCTGATGCTCTTTTATACTGAATAATATTTTTTATAAATATGATAAATAAGGTCAGAAAGCTTGCATAAAATTATTTTCAGGGTGATCCAAAGTTTATGAATTGTTATTTCAAAAGGAATTATCATTTTTATCAGTTGAGATAATCCTTCCACTGATGATGGTCATCATCTCTTCACTCCTAAGTAAATGGCCTAGATCAGTTACCTTTTTTCAAAGTTATTCATGCCATGGTAGCCACTTTTTAGGAATGGGTCTTTTCTACTGTAGCAAAGCTGGTCCTTAGAGAACAGTCTGTCACTGGGTTGAAATTTGAAGCCTTTTCAGTTTGCTAGGATCTACCAGGATTTATTTTCTGCTGACATGTCCTTCTAGAACCTCCCTCCCAACCTCCCACTCTTCCTCTTCTCCTTTCTACTCTCCCTTACTCCCTCTGTTTGTCCCTTACTCCCCTTTAGAACCAGTTCACAGGAAGAAGAACCTTAGTAAGAAATAAATGAACCTATTTATGAAGAAGTAAAGTATTAACACTTATTCGCTGTGATTTTATTGCTTCTATATACAGACTCAGAAATGACATGGAATATTCTACTTTGTTTTGGCCTTATTTTGTCTTCCCTAAGGAAAAAAAATGAATATAATTTAGAGCATACATATGACTAGTTACTTTAGTTTAGGCAAGAGAGATAACATATGAGTTTGACAACACTTTCACTATTATGTGGGAAAAATTCTTAAAATAATCCAGGAACTTAAACTTGAGATAAGTTTTTGGTGCTTTCCAGACTTTACCTAGTTGGAGATAATGTGGCAGCCCCCAAGCAAAAATTTTCCCAATCTGACAGAGCCCAATCAGGGGTTAGTATGATATGAAATGGATTGATGATAAGGAGAAAGTATGCAGATGAAATAACTGGGCCTTGCAAAGTCAAAACCTGACTGCTTTTAGTTAAAGCTTATTTTTTGTCCAACAGAAAATATACATATGTGTATATGTGTATATATACATATATATATATATATACTTATCATCTGTACATTCTAAATTATCTTTTGTCTTTATCTTTTTATCACAAATTATCCTTTTAAGATAATTTGTTTAGTTTATTATCTTTTAGTCACAAATGTAATATACATTTGTTTTTAAATATATCTTCCCTATTTTGCCAGCCATCCTTTCGAAGAAAAAAAAAAGAATGAGAAAAAAAATTCAAAAATAAACAAATCACTCATGTTTGACAGTATGTGCAATATTCCAGAAGCATCCCTATTCTGCCCCCTCACTGCAGTGAAGAGCAGAAATTAAATTTTCACCACTTTTATCTAAGACTAAACCTGGTAACTACAATTACACAACATTCTCTCTATACTTTCTTACATTCTATGGCAAACATGAAAAATGTTTGTCAATATACATTTTAAAACATAGGTATTGTTGTTACATTCAGCACAATATACATTATTATTTAATATTATTCCTAGCTGTTATATTCAGCAAAATTCTGGAAGCAGCTGCAGTGTACCTGTCATGGACTGCTTTAAGGCTTATCAGCTTCTTTAGCTCGTATCTGGTGAGCAACAAAGTTTTAAACCAGATCAGTTTTGGAAGTGCAAATGAAACTCTATAGCTCTTGCTACAACAAAAATCAATATAAATTGCACCGTAACTACAATTCTCAGGAAGAAAAGCTACTAAGCACCCTTGAAATGCAGTAAGCCTTTATTTTCAAAGCTGTTGCCAGAATAATAGATACCACCCACCAAAGATCCTTCTGGCATATTATGGCATAGAACCAGGGGAGCCCATTAATTTATGGGAAGTAACTCTGGAATGTACTTTCAATATACCTTTAGAGAAATTTACCGCAGTCTCAAAGAAAGCAACATAATCTGGTAGTAAGGATTGATGGCTTTATTGGCTCAACACAATAAAACTCTTTTTATACTTTTTTAAGAATTTTTTTCCACTGGGAAGATTAAAAAAAACTGACCTTTTAGGCTTTGGAATTTTTTTTTAAATGCAAGCTTCTTATCAATAACATATGTTTAGTATATATAGTGAATCTTTATGTCTATTTTTTTGTGTATTAGCTTGATCAGTCATTCCATTATCCAGAAGTTGAACAGACACATAGGACTTTTACTTAAGCTTAGCTGCACCTGCAGGTAGCTTTTAAGTAATGGCCAAGCATCAAGCAGTGCAAAACAAAACAAATAAATGTGAAGACCGTAGTTCAAACAGATGTTGTAGAGGTGATGAGTCTAATCTCTGTCTCCTTGCTATTTCAAACATCACTGCCCTGTTTCAGGCCCTTATCCTTTCTTGGCTGGGTTATCATATCCTCCCCCTTGATCATCTCCCCACCCACACTTCTAACCAATCCCTATTTTTCAATATTTCCTGACTGCTATTAGCAAAGCTTTCAAGTCACCAGGCTGACCCTGGCAATTTCCTGAAAGCCTGTAAATGCTGCAGATTAACTTCAAGATTCAAAACATTAAGTTTTGGAGCCCTTTATCTGGGTGCCTAAGGCTTCTCTGGCTTTCTCTAATGCCCAGTTACCCCCTGAGTTTTTCTCAAAGGAGAGAGATAAAATTTCCAGAAATTCTGAAACCATTTACAAATATCTACCTACTTATTTTGTAGTATAGGAGTGGCAGGGGAAATGATTGGAAATTTGGACAAAAGTAAAAATCTAGACAATGCTCTATGGACCTGAATTTAACAAGATACAAATGAAATGAATGAGATGAACAAAAAAAAAAAAAAAAAAAAAGCAACCTTGAAAAAAGAATGGTCAAATGTGAATGGCAATTCTACAGTGTCTTGTTAAAGCTTGTTCTTTGAGTCTAGGATGCCTCTTTAAAATCTAATCAGCAAGTTGTCAATGTAAAATATAGCTGACATGAGCTAATTTATAACAGGTTTTGCTGAGAAATAACACTGAAAATGGTGAGTGAGAAAAGAATTTGTCAGTGGTTGTCCAGTATTGTGCAAGGAAGAAAGAAAATAGAGCTTGTAGATAGTTGCATTCTGTTATATTATAAAAAGAATCAGTTATGCTGAAAATTTGGACTTCCTAATTATTACTAATGTAACCTTGGGAAAGTTGTTTTAATTTTAGGCCTTGGTTTTTTAATTTGTAACATGAGGAGGTTGGATGACCAGCTCTAAAGTTAGCATTTCTATAGTGCTTTAAGATAATATTAAGATAAATATTATATCATTTTATCATCACAACAACCTTGGGGGGCATATTTAATTATTATTATTATTATTTCTATTTTACTATTTTACCTAGAAGTAAAGTGACTTAATGTAGTAAGAGAATGAATCTGGTTTTGAACTCAGGTCTTCTTAACTCCAGGCCCCAAACTCTAGCCATTCCATATAATGGCATGTGATAGTAGAGTAAGGGAATTAATTTGCCTCTAGAGTGGCTAGGGTAAAACAACCCACAAGACCATCTAACTCCCTTTATTTTAATTACCTATTCACCAGGCAACACACTCAGAGCTGAAAAGGAACCTTTGAAATCATCTGAACCAATCCCTACTTGTAACACAAATCTCCATTACAGTAATTTAGCTTCTACTTGAAGACTTCCATGAGAAGAAATTCATTCCTTCCCAATGCAGCCTATTAAATTTTTGGACAATTTTGATATTTATTGAAATTTGTTATTATCATCATCATTCTACCATGTGTGTATGTATGTTGTATGTGTGTATACATGTAATTCCACTGGTGTGGGGAGTTCTAATGTATAAACTGTCAACACAAATCAGCAGCTTTTGTGAAATTTAGAGTCTAGGAGAGAAACTTAAAGGTCACTGAGATGTTAAGTGAATTGTGCATACTTCTTACATTCCATATGTCTCAGAGGTAGGACATGAACCCAAGTTTTCTTGACTCCAACCTTAATCCACTAGTCATTCAACTACTTTTTTCCTACTTATTTTGAGATAAATCTTGACTCTAACTTTTTTATACATCAGTTCTGCTTTTTCCCTGTAGATTTTAAGCCAAATAAATCTAATCCTTCTTCCACACAATAACATGGAGACTACTACTTTCCTCCACAATTATGGTAGCTTAATATCATATTACCATTTTTGGAGGGGATAGAGTGGTTCATCTCATCTTGTTTGACCTTTTTTTTTCATTTATAAGTAACTAAAATTACTAATTATTGTATGTACTGGTACATAGCAGTCCATATGCCAGGCACTATGAAGTACTGGGGATACAAAGACCAAAAAAAAAAAAAAAAAAAAAATTCCATTTTTCAAAAAACTTACATTTCCCCCCCCCCACTTCCCCCCATTTTTGATAAATGGTCAAAGGATATAATTAGACAATTCTCAGGTGAAGAAATTGAAACCATTGCTAGTCATATGGAAAAAAATGCTCTTAAACCACTATTGATTTGGGAAATACAAATTAAAACAATTCTGAAGTACCACTTCTCACCACTCAGATTGGGTAAGATGTCAAGAAAAGATAATGATAAATGTTAGAGGGGATATGGGAAAACTAGGACATCAATGCATTGTTGATGGAGTTGTGAATAATTTAACTATTATGGAGAATAATTTGAAACTATTCCCAAAGGGATATAAAACTATGCATACCTTTTGATCCAATAAAGTTCCTAAAGAGATTCTAAAAGGACCCATATGTGCAAAAATGTCTCTAGCAGCTCTTTTTATAATGGCAAGGAACTGGAAATTGAATGGATGTCCATCAGTTGGGAAATGGCTGAATAAATTATGCTACATGAAGAAAATGGAATATTATTGTTCTATAAAAAATGATGAACAGGCTGATTTTAGAAAAATTTGGAAAGGCTTGCATGAACTGATGCCAAATGAAGTGAGTAGGATCAAGAGAACATTGCACACAATAATAACAAGATTATGTGATGATCAACTGTGATGGACTTAGCCCTTACAATGTAGGGATTCAAGGCAATTCCAATAAACCTGGGAATGGCAATGGAGACTGAATATAAATCAAAGCATAATATTTTTGACTTTGGTTTGTTTGCTTGTTTGTTCCTCACAGTCTTCCCTTTTGGTCTGATTTTTTTTTCCCTGAAGCAATTGGGGTTAAGTGATTTGCCCAAGGTCACACAGCTAGGAAGTATTAAGTGTCTGAGGCCAGATTTGAACTCAGCTTCTCATGATTTCAGGGCTGGTGCTCTATCTACTGTACCACCTAGCTGCCCCAGTCTGATTTTTCTTGTACAACATGATAAATATGGAAATATGCTTAAAAGAATTGCACATATTTAATCTGTATCAGATTGCTTGCTTGGGGAGGAGAGAGGTAAGTAAGGGAGGGAGAAAAAATTGGAATACAGTCTTACAAAAAGAATATTGAAAACTATCTTATACATATTTGGAAAAATAAAATATTACTGAAAAAAATTATAAGTATGTAACAAGATAAAACCATTTATTATAAGTACATGTACACATAGATATACTTTTACATATGTACATTTTGTATAGTTGTGTTTATATATGTACATTTTAAGCAAAACTTTAAACTGCGCTAAGACTTTTGGGACACCAGATGGAAAGTGGTGTTTGAGTTGCATCTTAAAGGAAGTGTAGGATTCTAATAAATAAAAGTAAAAAAATAAATATATTCTAGGCATGGGCAATATCAAGGCTGAAAATGAAGCACAAGGTATAAGAACCAAAGAGAAGACCAGTTTAATTGAATTGTAGAGTATTGATAGTTCCCTCATTCTGAACTCATATAGTTGATTTCTTTTCCATTAGTTGGGTTTGCACTCTCTGGAAATCCAGGACTCCAAGAGCAGAAGGCATGATGGAGATCATTTGGATGAGGAAAAAGAAACCTAAAAGATATTTTTTATGACTTTACTAGAGTGTTGAGCCAGATGGAAGAGATGAATCATATCTTCCTAATACAAATTTAAAAACTGTCCTAAAAGGACAGACATCTGAAGCCATATACATGGATGTTTTTCCTTTTATTTTAACCTGAGAAATACTAGGTCTATTGCCAAAATTCTTGTCCTCCTCTGTTATACATGTTACATTATCTACTTTTGGTGTATATATATATATATACAATCCTTTTATTCATCCCTAATCAATACTCTATTCCATTCCTCACAGATACACTTCAAATCTCTTCTCTCACTATTCTTAGCTCATCAATTACTTTACTGATAAAACAGAGACTTAATAATGAACTCCATCTTCCCTTTACAATTTAGCTAGGATGGGTCAGTTGGCTACTATCAAATTTAGAAGCAGGAGATCTCAGTTCAAATGTAGCCTCAGATACTGACATATCAGAGCTATGTAAGAATCTTGCTAACCTTGGAGTTTCCTTTATTTTTATATTTGTCTGTTTAAAAATAAACAAGATTGAATCAACTTTGGAAAAAAAGGTTTTTTCAAGTTTATCCATATGTGTATATGTTTATGTATATGGAGAGAGACAGTCACGTATATTACATATGTCTATTTAAAATTAAACAAGGTTGATTCATCTTTGAAAAAAAGTTTTTTTAAGTGTATCTATATGTGTGTATGTATTTATGTAAATGGAAAAAGACAGTCATGTACCTTACATATAAATGCGCATATATATAATATAAAATCCAACAAAGTGGTAATGACTTTCTTCTAATTTATTCCTGTTTCCTATTTTTCTTGTATGCAGTTTTTAAAAAATATCTTATTGATGCTGTTTTTGCAAGTGAATCAATCTACAGTATCCCGCTAGCTTACCCTATATTTTCCTCTCTGTAAAATGGGGATAATAAAAGAACATACCTCCTAGGATTGGTGTGAGGATCAAATGAGATAATATTTATAAAGCACTTTCTAGTACAGTTCCTGGTCCATAGTAGGTGAGTAATAGTTTATTCCTTTCCCCTATCCTTCCCACTCCATCTCACCCCCAGAATGAAGCCCTCCTTTGTAATGAATATGTATAGTCCAGGAGTAAAACAAATCACCTGTCATTTTGGAGAGGCCATGTCAGAGAATATATATGTATATATATCATTCTGTGTCTCTAGTTCCTTACTTCATTTTTTCCTACTCTTTTTAAGAACCTTTTGTCCTCTCCAATTAGGATACCAGATTACACTTCAAAATTTAAATGGTAACAACCTCAGGCAGAAGTTGTCTATTACCACACAGTAAATTCTCTAGGGATTATATACAGGTTACCTCTCAGAAAAATCTTGATTGGGAAGCCTAATGTTCTATACATGGGAGGGTTTTTGTTTTTGTTTTTTTTTTTTGTTTTTTTGTTTTTGTGTGTGTGTGTGTGTGTGTGTGTGCGTGTGTGGTCTGCAAGTCACTAGAACAAATGTCTTGGTTTTATGTTATTTTGGTCAAGATGAACTATTATAATCTGTTAGAATAGGAAAACATTTCTGGAACCATTTCAGAAATCATCTCTTATATTCTCTTTCCTCAAAAGTGTTGTTTAGCCCTGTTTGTCTCCTTGTCAACCTGCCTGGGCCATCCTGTGGACCAAGCGCTGTATTGGTACATAATAGTCACTAGCATCTTATCAGCACTCAGTCTACAAAATAACAAGCAATAGCTCAACTCATGATCAAGAGATAATACCAATTATTTGTATGGATCCAGCAATGTGCCACATTTATCAAAATGGTTAAATTGATACCAAAAAAATGCCAGATATCTAGGATCCCACCATCCTGAACCAAAAAAAAATTTTTAGGAAGAGATTTGTTTTGATGGAATTAGCCCCAAAACTTTGATTTTTGGAAAAAATGAAACAAAAAGTCCTTATTCATTTTCTTTTTGTGTGTTTTACTGATGTCTTTCATTATACCAGTTTTCTATTCTTTTTTCCATAAGCATTGAAGAAAAATCTTTCTTGATTCTACATTTAAGTTTAAAAATAAAATTTTAAACACAAATCTGCAAGTTTGTCATGCAAACTCAGAATAAAGCAATTGTGCTTAGAGTTCACGTAGTCTTCATTAGGGTTTATTCTTTCTAGACACAGACATTTTGCCACTCACGGTTTTTGCATAAATAAAAAAAATTTAGCTTTGATATTCCATATCAATGATGCTTTTATAAATTGAGGTTTTCAGAATGTTTTCATAGGTTCCTGCTGACCTGTAAATTCAAGACATGATAAGTATTCTAGAGAGTTTGTTTCACCCAAGAGTGCTATCATCCTACCAGGATTGGTATATAGCTGGCTTTCCACTGTTTTTCCAATACACTGAAGCTTCACAGCTTGAAGGGAGTCATCCACATGCATGATTGTTGGCAGACTGCCCAGAGTATCATGCACTAAGTTTGCTACCTCACGCACATCAAAGAGTTTCAACAGCTCAGAATATACTGCCGGGAAGGAGCTCAGGAACACAGCCTTAAAAAAAATAAAAAGAAATGGAAGAGGAAGGGGAAAAAATTAAAATTAACCTCAAATTGCCATGTGAAATGAGTTTTAAAATCTCAGTGTTCTGAGGGATTATCTTAAGTACTTTTAAATGCTGGTGCAGGGGGTGATTAGAGAAAGTGTAGAATACCCTAAAAGGAAGAGATAAAATTACCTATTGTTTATTTATATATTTATTTTTTAAATACTTGCTAGAGCATGAAAATTACTGGGAAATTTGGGCAATTTACCAATAGCTGTAGAATGGTTGGGAAAAACAATATCAGCAGGGGGCAGCACCGGGTTATGGGAAAAACATCAACCCATAAATTAGGCAGGGGATCTAATTTCTAATTTCAGCTCTGCCATTGACTAGAGGTACAACTTTGGAAAAGCCATTACAGCTATCCCTTCCACATCTCAACTTCCCCCATTGTAGTTTCAATATTTTGAGAGTCGACATAGGAAATTAAATAACAATTTGGGGAGAATTTTTGGAAGGCCCAGAAGTGTTACAGAAAGTTTAGAAATTCAGAAATTCATAAAATAGATGTAAAACATTGTACAATATTAACACATTTTGTATTTTAATATCATTAGTAATTTAGACTTCTTCACTGCTAGGAAGGGAGGGCTAAAAAATTTTACAGGGATTTTCCAGATCTCAGGGTGCTATGCCTCTAACCCCTACACAATATATAAGAAAAAATTATATTAACATCTCAATACTTGGTACTTACCCTGCCTCCCTAAAGAGTTAGTTATGAAGAAATGAGATAATACATATGAAAGCACTTAGAATACTATATAGCTTCATAAGGTACAAGTAAGGCATTACTATACTTCTTCAAACTAGTTTCCTCCCACAAAAAAAAGTCCAGAAACATGATTAACTTGGGTAACCTATTCAGGTATACTTAATAATAGAGTAAGCTCTCCAACATATCATCAGCTTACAATCTAGAAGAACTGATTTTAAAGCTATAAAATGTCCACATTAATCTTCTGGGGGTTGGGAGTTCAGATTGGAGGATGGTACCCAAAACTCCAAACCTCTGTGTAAGGAGAGAGCTCAGCTCAGAAATGCCTCATCTCTCACCTGGTTATCCCAGTCTGGGATTTTTCCACCATGCCCCTAAAGCTGTGTACCTGCTTTTGAAGTTTGACATCCAGCTGTCTGCCAGTAATTGTAAGCTGCCCCCTGGATAGTTTGGCAGTACATAAGTACTATAACATGCAGTTTGGCCCTTGGCCCACATAATGTGTGGCTGGAGATCAGGAGATGAAAAAGCAGTTTGGGGTTTCTAGAAAATAAAACTATATTGACTGGTGAAATTCCTTCCACAGGAATCATAGAAGCAGGCTGTCCAGCCACCAATATTAACTGGAAACAGTTAAACTAATGCAACTCAATACCTTTTCAATTTAGACAGAAAAAAAATTGAAAATAAACAATCAAATTCTGCTATTTAGAACTGATGGAATGAAAAAAAAAAAAACTATTCCAAATCATGACAGTACAGCTATAAGCTGAAGCTCATTTAAGTTTCTATGTAAAATGAATTACAAACACCTTTTCTCCCTATTCAGCAGTTGACAAAAATTACCTGTGACTGAGATAAAGCTCCAGAACCTTTGCTTTCTTGGGAAAGGAAAAATCGTACTGACATAAGGAGCTCTTGAATGCAGCATCGAAATTCTTCTTCATTTTGACCACCAGTGGCAAGAGAAAACAGTCTTCGAGATTGAACTATGTACTTAAAAATATATTCCTGTGCCTAAAATTGAAGGAAATAATTTAAAAAAAAACCCTACATCAAAAAGAAACTCAGGCATCTTAACAAATGGTACAGTTCTTACTCCCCAAGAGATTGTTCAAAAGTTAATCAAATGAACTAAGGGTGGGCATTTATAACCTTTGTTCTAAAAATTAAGACCTAATAGATATTTTGAATCTTTTCATTTCAGAAAGGATTTTCCCCAACATCTTGATGATATTAAAAAAGGTTTCCCAGAAACATTCTGTATATGACTGGCAGAGTGAATAGAATGGTGAATATTGAATCTAAATAGCCTGCTCTCTTCTGACATGCACACTAAGTTCTCACAGTCATTATTTCCTCATTGATAAAATGGTGATATTTTCAGGACTTGACTTCAAAGGGCTGCTCTGAGACTCAAAACGAATTGATATACAATAAATGCTTTGTAACTTTAAAGTTCTAAGGAAATACCAGCTATTGTGTTATTGGAAAATCCATTTCTTCAATTGAATTTCATTTGGAAATGTGAACATCAAAAGGGGATAACGTGAACATTAATCTGGAATATATTTAACAAAGAAAAGTTAACCTTCCATAAATGATTTTGTCTTCATTACATTTTTATTTAATTTAAGTCAGGGGCTTTTGGTTCAATAATCCTAAAGCAATTTAGTAATGTTACGCAGTAATTACTTTATAAAATGTTAGTGCCCTTTGATCTTACCTTCTAATGTTAGTCAGTATGATATAAATTGCAATACTACCTTGTCTTAATTTGGAATATCTTTCTTTGGATAACCAGAAAGCTTTTAAGATTATATTCCTTTATTTTTTTTAAAAGGATTTTCCCAATATGCTTCTAAGTAAGAATAAACAAAAGTGCAGAATTAATAAGTGAGATGTGTGAGGTTATAGCTAGACATTCTAATAGAATGACTGATAGTCACAGATCTTTTAGCCCTCTTTATCCTCACTAATTCATTCTATTTGATGTGAAAATTCTGAGAATGATGATTCCAATATGTTCCAGCAGAGGATGTGGGTACCATGATTGAAGAAACGGGATCTTACTATTTTTGTACTATATGTGAGCATCACCACTTTCTTAAATTCTTTCTTCCCACTAATCCAAAATAATTCATAGATTCTGGGAAAAGTATGAAGAAATAAAAGCTCAAAGAATATTTAAAATTCTTAGCCTGGGGGGAGTCATAATTTTAAAATCCCAAAATTAAATGATATGAGCATGAACTTTATTAATCTATCACCACCAATTCCTTTCCACAAAGGAAAAAGCTTTGTTTGGGGATTTTGTTAATAGTGATATATTTACCTTTAGAACTTCCTGGATGTGCTCCTGTCGTTCTGCTTCTGTTATTCTGTCCACATACCATTTAAGAACTTTGATAAGATCTCTAAAAATAGATGGAAAATATGCAATGCATGTATTTTTTCCTAACTCTCATAATAATTAATAATAAATGTACAAGTCAAATGCCCCAATTAAACACCTACTGTGATTGTTGGAAGGCTTTTTTTGTCAGTAATATCACTAATAGATAATTTTGGATAATTACAGGCCTTAATAGATTCTTAATTTTAGATCTGTCATGTTATCAATGAGTAATCACCCCAATTTCCCCTATCCAAATCTGTAATCTCACCATTTCTGCTAAAGCCAGAGAGGAAAAAAAAAAAACAAACTCTACCTTAGTCTTCCTTCTCTCCTCCAAAATACTTTGGATTTTCTTTATGCCATTAATTTTGAAATTTTTTAAAAGCATTGTTTCTAAAAACAATTATAGTCACATGGGGCAGAAAAAAAATGTTAGATTTGTTTGCCAAGGACCTGAATATGATTCCCAATTCTTTCATCTGTAAACTTTTAGCCAGATCACTTGTCCTTTTTGGGTCTCAGTTTACTAATTTATAAAAACGAGAGAGTCAGACCTCTAAGGTTCACTACAGCTCTAGAACTTTGGCCATTTTAATGGAAAGATTTTTGGAGTTTCCATGCTCTAAACCACATGGATACTGCAATTATTCTGCTTTGTGTCATTGTGATAATATTACAAGTCCTTCATTACTGCTAAATACTCAGGGGCTGAATTTGGTATCTTCCTTGCTATGGAACCTGTTACCACATATGGTGACACTACTTTTTTATTTCACAGAGTCATTTCAGAAAATCAAGACAAAACAAAAAAGCCCCCCCAAATTAATCTTATGATCTTTGAGAACTGAGATCTCAGGACTCCTGTTGCCAGGACCCTGTCCTGAGGCCTTGTATAGCAGGCCTGACCCAAGAGCCAAGTGCATCTTCCACATGGGGGTATGGTTTGTTGTCCTTGGCCATACATATTTCCTACATGTGGCCCTCTCTGCTTGTGGCCTTTATTTGTGATCATTCTCATTTAGGTGGAAGAATATGGCCCAGATTTCACACTACTTTCATTACTATGCCTTTTCAGTAAATACCTTTCTTTGAGCCAACTGTGCCCTCTGGCTGTCTGTTAAAGGTAAAACTATCAGTGAGAGTTCATAAACTAAAATTTTAGAGATGTAGTTGCACATTGCACCTTCAACATGGATTAATCATTCTGTGGGAGACCTATTCTAAATGTTGTGGAGCTGGAAGAAGCCTAAGAAATTATGCCATTGGGGATAATGCTAAAGAACTGGCACTGAGTGAGTAAAATCATATTTCTAGAAATGTAATTACTAGGCTTTAGTAACCAGTCTTTTTATTGACATAACTTTCTTTTCCCGGCAGATGAAAAAAAAAAAAAAAAAAAACAAATTGACCCTTTTCTCCATAATCTCAAGATCCCAGAGGGTAGAATCTTCAGTCATCTGCTATTTCATTCAACCTATAACTAACAAAGTCCCCCTTTTTATTCCACCATATGCTAAAATTAAAACTACTTCCTTCCTTAACTATTATTCAGTCAGGTCCCTCTTTCTCAAACTCATCTCTCCAGATCCCTATTCTCCTCTATTCATTCCTTAGTTCTCCTTCACTAGTTGGATCCTTCTGGTATATCATTAACATATTTCATTTTATCTGACAACTCTCTCTCATTTTCTATTTCATAGACTTCATGGAAAATTGACTTTTTCCAGATCTACCAACATCTATGATCAACCTTTCCATGTGGGACACTTCTTCTCTCTTCTCTGCCCCATCTCCCACCCATACCAAAATACTGGGCCAAAAATATATTACTTGGACTTTAACACCAATTCTACAACAACTCTTTCTTACTATCCTTTAGCAAACTCCCCTTCTTTAATGTCTACATTGTCTATATCATTCAGTACATACCATCCGCTCTTTTTGGAGATATTCTACCTCTGAACATCTCTTCTCAAATATCTCAATTAAACACACAGTCTTCAAACTTCTATATTTCCCTGGAGGCTACCATAATCCTTCTCACTAAGCAGGATCCTAACCTAGAAGTCATTATTGACTTTTTTTCTCTCATATATACCAATATCCAATATATTCCCATCTTTCAACACTGCTTCTACTCCTAGTTCAACTCTCATCACTTCTCTTTTGGTTTATTGCAATGCTATAATAGTTTCTTTCCTTCTGGTTTTTCCCTTCTCCAATCCATTCTTCATATTATTTGCCAAAGTTTTTCCTAAAGCAAAGGTCTCACTTTATCCATCTGCACAAGGATCTTCAATGGCTCCCTACAACATCTGGGATACCAATGTCTCTGTTTTGAATTAAAACTCTCTCCCAACTGTCTCCGACTTACCTTTATGGAGTTATTTTAAAAAGCTTCCCTTCATACCATGTGTTCCAGATAGATTGGCTGTTGACCAAATTCAGTCGTCTACCTCCTATCTCTGTGTTGTTGAACAGGCTGTTTTCTATAAATGGAATGTTCTTCTACCTCACCTCTGCATCTTAGAAACTTAGCTACTTTCAGGGATCAGCTTCTTTCCTCATATTTGAAATTCTTTGCTGATCTGCCTTTGTTAAGATTTTCTTCCTCTCTTTAAATTAACATATATATATATGTGTGTGTTATAAAAGTATACACAAAAGTGTATACTTTTGTACCCAGTGGTAATATAATCTCCTTGAGTTTCTTTTTTTTGTAATATATTACACAGATATGAATTAATGAACATTTATCAAGTTGAATTGAAAGCAAAGAATCATTCATAAATTTTGATCTCTGCCTTCAAACCTGGGCTCACTTAATTTCTTATGCCTAGAAAAGCTCCTTTGTGTGTAAATCTGATAAAATTTTACCCACCCTTTAAAGATTAGTTCAAATTACAATTATTCCTGAAGTCTTCCTTTATACTCCCTGGCCACATACTTCCCTAAATGTTTACTGAAAGGACCAATTAAATGCCTTGGGCTGCATTTCAGTTTAATTTAACAATTAAGAGGATAACTTCTGAAAGAAAAATTTGATGGACAGTCTCATAATATCTGGTTCAGTCCCAGTGCATTCTCAAAAGAGATATCTTAGAAACTATATGGGGTTAACAGTGAAATCTAGAGGCACTAAAATAGCTGTGCATATGGGTATGTGTGGATGTCTGTCTCTGTGGCTTTATGAAAGCACATCATAATATTTATAGGAATAGTGGACTTGATGCTTAAAGATAAAGATTCTTTATCACAAAATTCTAATAGTGTTGCACACAGTTAACTTCTATAGAATTAAAATGTTTTGTCCAAAGATACAATTTTGACATAATTCCATTTTATTAAGATCTCTCACAATTAGTATTTTCATCTAAAGCTGAGGCAGTTACAGGCTTATGGATTTAAAGAAAGTAACCTAAGAATATATTAATCCAGTTCCTTCATTCTACATATAAGGAAATGGTGACCCAAATCATTTCAGTGGCTTTCTAAAGATAACACAGGTTAAGGCAGAAGAATCAGAAGTTGAACTTGGGTCCTCTGACCCCAAATCTAATACTCTTTCTCCTTGATTAACATGGCTTCTCTAGTCTGGAGAGAATATATAGATCGCAAAGTCATTTAAAAGGTCAATTTCTTCCCTCTCAATGAGGAGTGAATAAATGGAGATGCCCATAGAGTAGACAGGTGCTAAAAGGGGTATTTTTAAAGATATAACAGGTTGCTCTGACCAGTCACAATCTCACAAGATTCCATGGCACTTTGTCTGGTTAGAAATGATTGGCCCACTACCAACATAGCTCGCTTGAAATGTGGTTAATTATAGTCCTGCTCTCTAAATTCCAATTCCAATTTGTGCTTAGGTAGGCAGGTAGAGCTGTGAGAATAGCACTGACCTCTCCCTGATGCTGCTTCATTTCATCCTGAGCATAAAATCACACTGACAGGAAAGCAAGCCATTGCCCATCGATTCAATTAAACACAAAAATAACTTGCCTCATGTAAACATTAGCAAAGCAAATTTCAACACATAAGCCAGGATGTGGCCAAACAAAGGTACTCATGTGTCATTTAGAATATTCCCATTTGCAATGTGCATTATTTCTGTTTAGAAGCATAATATGCTGTATATTCATAAGGCAACACAATAAAAGCAAAACATTCTGAATGTTATTTTGATGCATAATTTGAACTGGCAGTGTATGTGTACACTGAAGAAATTGGGAAAAAACAGGTAAAATCTAAATTAGATGACTGTATGTCTAAAAGCTGTACTCAGGTAAAGCTAAGAAGGTTAGTCTAAGAATTACTCCCTATCTTCTTTCTTTCCTTGCTGATTTCCTCTCTGTCTCTTTCATTCTTATGTTCTTTCTTTCTTGTTCCCTTCCACTTGAACTGATGAATGTCAGCAAAGACTTGATAATTAATAATTTTAGCTTTGGTGCAAATCTCTTAGGTAGTTGATGTATGCCAGAGTACGAGCCCTGAAGTCAGGAAAACTTAACTTCCAAAGTTCAAATCTAGTCTCACACACTTCATAGATGTGTGAGGGCAAATCACTTAACCCTGTTTAATTCAGTTTTTTCTTCTGCAAAATGAGTTAGTGAAGGAAATGACAAACCAGTCAAGTATCTCTGCCAAGAAAACTCCAAATGAGATCATCAAGGGTTGCATGACTAAAATAAAGAATAACAACACTCCAAGTAAAACTTTAAATTGTATTAAAAGTCAAAGACTATACTATTGAGTTAAAAGGCCGGGATTTGAGTCCCAGATTTTCCATATTAGCTGCATTATGCCTCAGGTTAATCATGTTACCTCTCATAGGGTCAGTTTCCTCATCAGTAAAACAGGATAAGTTTGGACTAGATGATCTTTTAGGTAACATTCAGCCCTAGCAATTGGTGATTTTGTGGATAAAGGGCTATGCTAGATCCTGAAGGAGGCATTTGCTACTTGATAGCAATTATCCAGTGAGCAAGTAAGGGGCAGAAGTTAGTTAAGGCATAACTTCTCTGTGGTATCTGTTTTATTGGATTGTAAGTTCTAACTGAATGAAGAGCAAGAAATAGCCCTCATAGCTACCAAATTTATTTAAGCATATATGGCAGAGAAGCTTGCTTTTCATCTAAAAGTTAATCAATATTCTAAACCTGAAAATAAATGTAAATTCTCACAGGTAAAGAAAAAATTAACCACCTTAGATTGTAAGATGACAAATGAAAAATTAAAAGAGAAAAATGTTTAATGTTTTAGTCTTATACTAAGTTCAAGATGAAAATCTGTGAAGTTGTTTTTTCCTTGGGAATTGAAATAAGATGCAGCCAGATTTTTTCATGCTGTTATTTTAAATTAGACTCAGAGTTTGGGAATATTACACATTATCTATCATTTTTTCCCATGCTATCTTTTAAATTTATATCCATATAGCTGATGTTGCTTAGAAGGACTAAAAAAAGGGATGATTTCAACCAATTAAAAGATAAAAGACCTTACCTGTATGCAAGTGCCCCAGCAAAATGACTTTCAATGTAAGTATCCATTACAGGTTTGAAATGATGAAATTTGCTATCTTGCAGTAAGTTTATTATGTGAACCTGAAGGAAAATTGAGCTTTATTAAACTGATGCAAATCAAGTTCCTTTTGATACCTGTAATTGAACTGTTATGCTTTCAATTTCATATTTCTACAAAATGCTTTCATAAGTCATGACTGGGAGGCAAAATTATTAATATGTAATTATGGAAAAATTTTATACTCACCAAAGAATCAAACACCTTTGACCCATATTTTTGAGAATTTTCATCTAAAATTCCAAATAAGGTATCCAGGGTATCTTGTAGAAACTGTTTTGCAGATAAAAATAAAGTTCATAAAATGTTATTTTGTCCTTTTTGGTTCCTTCGATGCCCTTTTCACAGATACTTTTTTCTTTGAATTTCTTCAAAAGGGAATAAAAAAGTTTACCTTTACTATCTCTGAGCCATCAATTTCTTTTATTTTGGAGAGGCAGCCTGTTATCTTGTCTGGATGAGTTCTCCATTTTAGAAGATCGAGCATATCTCCTATATAAAAACAAAAACAAAAACAAAAAAAAAAAAAAAGAGAGAAATTGCCACAGGAGAACTTAGCCTCTCACTGAAACCACCAAAAAGCTACAACCAAACACAGAAACCAATGTGATAATGTTGCCAAGTCTAGCTGGAAGCCTGCTAACATATCCCCTTTTTAGGACCAGACTCTTTATGGCAAGAACCAAGTAACCAATATCATTTAGTGGAAATGGTCCTCATCATCATGCACATCAATTCACTGACCACACCTGTGTTCGTGTCGGGAGTCGATACAGTTCTAGCCTTGCCAGGGTGAGTGAGTCAGTATTTGGAGACTTAGACTACAGTGGGTTCCAGGCAATTCTATTGCTACAATTCTTCCATTAATAAGATTTTTTCCCCTGATCTTCTGGCCCTCTCTGATGGTAATAAGACAACTTAGTGGTTAGTAACATTAACTCAGCAGTTTAAAAAATATATATACACACACACCATATGTGCATGCATACATATACATACAACATATCTGAAATTTAATATAAAAGCACAGTGTTCAACAGAAATATGGAAAAATACAGAAAGACTAGGTGATCTTTCAACCATTATGGAAGGCGGGGGAAACCGTTTTAGCATTCAACAAAAAGGTTTACAGAGCATACATGAGGTATTTACAAAGATTCAAAAATAAAACCCACATATAAGTGAGAAATTTACTTCAAAGCATTTGTTTTGAAAGAAATCTAATAGGGATTCCTTAAGAGCCAAAAAGATATCAGTAAGGAAATGGGGGGGGGGGGACCTGAAGGAGTAGTTAAGATTAAACAGGTAATTACATGTAGTAAACAGAAAGGATAAAAACAAATATTTCAGGGAGAAGTCATAGGAAATAGGCACCATCTCAAGTTAGACGGAAAAAGAGAAAATGTAAACAATTTCACAATGAGTTGAAAGGCTATAAATTTAATATCCTCTCAGAGAAAGAGAAGCAAAAATCCCCCAGGGAAACAATACAATTGGGCAAACATATTCGATAGCTTTTTGCTGAGGCAATTGAGGCTTAGTGACTTGCCCAGGGTCACACAGCAAGGGAATGTTAAGTGTCTGAGACCAGATTTGAACTCAGGTCCTCCTAACTTCAGGGCTAGTGCTTTATCCACTGCACCACCTAGCTGCCCTTTTACTATATTTTAAAGAAGAGATTTATGAGTTTTCTGTAACTCTAGAGTTATGAGCTAGATTCTCAATGTCCATATCTTGAATTAATAATCCTGGAATTTTGAACTAAAACTATACTAATAATTACAAATTAGTCATCATATTTCAAGTATTTTATATTTTCATGATATACATATAAGAGCTAACACTACCAAAGTAGACCATTTGTTTTTCTAGTACTCTGCTTTTCCCTTCTATTCCCTTTGTGGTACCATCTAAATTTGACCCCACTTCTGGCTGCTAAGTATGCGGTTAAAAAAGAATTATTCCACATTGTCATGTTCTTCATATTCTTTATTTTTTCTTTCTTTAGTCTATCCCTTTCAACTACTCTCTTTCTTTTCTTTTTCCCTTATGTCTTGTATATATACTACCAGCACCTCTTAATCAATCAAAGATTATCCTAGACAGCTTGGACATAAGACTTAAAAAAAAAAAAAAACCAGAAGCAAATTCATGAAGGAATACTAACAGGACAGTGTTCCTACTGTGCTAAATCTAGTATATAATAAACACTCATAAGGAAAGATATGAGACTTATAGTCTCATGTATTATTCTCTTTTCTGTTCTTTGTATGCTAAAATATTTGTTTGACAAATAGATAATAAAAATATTTTTTTAAAAAAGAAAGAAAATAATCTAGCCTTGTTCCCTCTGTTTACAGTTAACAAAAGGATGCTTAGTAAATGTTGGGCCTAGAACTCAACTCTTTCCATCATATCACAATAAAGAAGATAACTAATAAAATGTTCAATCAAGCAGCATTTTTTAAAAAAAAGACAATTATATTACATGATATGTGCAGAGTATATGAGAGTTGCACCTAAGCCAATATTTAAAAATCCCTGATCTCTGCTTCAGTGATTCTAACACAGGATGTCAGTGATCCAGATGTCATAGTCTATCAATCCAAATTTGTAATTATTAAGTTCAATTCATTCAACATTAATACTTTCATTGTAACACACTAGAGAGGATAGGGAAAAATTATAATGGAGTCCATTATACCTTCTACGCATAGTCTTCTCCCTTTATATAGCACATAGTAGGTACTGTATAAATTCTTATTCCCATCTTCCTCCTTTTCATCCTTGAGAGTAATATCTATTTTAGTTTTTGATTTATATCTCCACTATTTAGCATAGTGCTTTAAACACAGAAAGCACTTAACAAATGCTTTTTCATTCTTTCAAGGTGCTTACAATCTACATTTATAATTGAAGCAATAAGGTACCAAACCAGATAATGCTAGCCTTGGAATCCTAAAGGCCTGAGTTCAAATTTAGCTTCAGACATTTATAAACTAAGTAACCAGGGACAAATCACTTTAATCTGTCTTAAATTCATTTGTAAAAATAGGGATAGTAACAGCACCTCAGGGAATTGTGATATAGATCAAAGGATATACTTTATGTTAATTGCTTTTCAAATGGATAAGTGCTATAAGGATGTTAACCACTTGCTGGAAGAACAAAAACCACAAGTCTCTTGAAACACCACTAAGCTTTCTATAATAGTGCCAGACTATTACATTTATTGAAAAATCTTCATGACTAAAAGCATTCCTTTGTCTTATTTTGCATAATAGTTATTTGTGTTCATGCTGACAGTCATCAATTGACAAATAAACCTCAAAACCCTGAAAGTGACAGGATCCCTTCTCCTTGGATGATTCATTCTGTTCTCAGCCCAGTCCCTACAAAAATCATCTGGAGAATTAACTCATGAGGGAATAGAGGCCATTCTTACCAACTGTTAACTAATTCCTACCAGTACATATGGTAAGTCAAGTTAATGGAAGTAGCAGAGTACTCTGAGAAAAAGACAGAAGCAGAATATGCCAGATAAGTGACTATCATCTCAGCAACTGCTTGTGTTTGGATCTCGAGGGAGCCAGTCCAGGATCCTAAATCCAAAAGGCTTAAGAGTGGCAGTGCCCTCCAAACCACTTTCTCCACTTCCACCCTGAGCCCCAAAGACATCAGTGAAGACAGCAATCACTGGAGGGAAGGGCTCTAATTTCCTCTCCCTCATCAACACTAAATGCTAACTAACAGCCAATGATGGAAGGCAAATCTAAAAGCCCTAGTAGTACTTTTATCTGCCCTACTCCCCACCAAAAACAAACAACAACAATAAAAAATATTGTCCTGATTCTAATCCAACATGGTATCCATCATACAAGGAAGCAACTTCCGTGGAGATGTGAGCCAGCAACTGTAAGTGCCACAACTACTGAAGGCCAGAAAAGAACGTTCTTCCCTTTAAAATCCCTGACACTGTCAAAACATCAGAAACATAAGAAATTTTCTCTGTAGAAATGATGTTAAACATATATTGGATTACTTGCCATTTAGGGGAGAAGATGGAGGGAAATGGGGAGAATTTGGAACTCCAGATTTTGCAAGGGTCAGTGTTGAAAAATTATCCATGCATGTTTTGAAAATCAAAAGCTTTAATGAAAACAAAAGAATGATGTTAAAGATAATGCATTGCCATTTATATTCCAGGTGTCAGGACATTTTTCCATTTGACTTGCAGCTGAAACCTTTTATATATAGTCTTCCCCATTAGAATGTGGCATACAGTAGGTGCTATATAAATGCTTATTTCCATTCTCCTCCTTTTCTTTCTTGAGAAATGTCTATTTTAGTTTTTGATTTATATTCACACTGTTTAGCGTAGTGCTTTAAACACAGAAAGCACTAACAATGCTTTTTCATTCATTCATTCATATCATTCCATCATTCCTCCTATGAGAGTGAAAGCATCTGCAGTCAGGAAGGATATTTCACTTATCTTTCTATTTCTCCCTACATTGACATAAAAAATGCTTAATAAGATGTCTGTTTGGGAAATAAATTAATCTTATTTACAATAATAAACACCCAAACAGAAGAATTAAACATAAAGTTGTTTCATGCTAACATTATTCCTATTCGTATCAGTTAACATGGCATTAAACTAAACAGAAAAAATGGCAATGGGGTATACATTCTTTGAGATCATCTTCCTCCCCCTTTCTTGTATTCAAAATACATTACTCATTTCTTGCTTATTTTCAGTTGAATAGATGTCTTCTTAAATGGACAAATTTAAGTAAAATAAAAATGATAATTTAGAATTTCTAAGGTTTCAATTGTATTAAAAATTGACTCAGCCTTCGATAGAGGCAGACATTTAATACAACTCCATATATCCTGTATCATATTTACATATACCTGTAAATACTATTTTTCTCTTATAAAATGTAGCTGTTAATTATTAGCCCTTAGTGCTCAGTACCTATCTAAAATATTAACACTAATATCCTTGTCCTAGAAATAATCACATATAATCACATTCATTTATGGTGGAGAAATTTCTAAAAAATCTCCAATATTGTGGTTAGAGGTACTTAATATTTTACTGGGGGAGATGGTGCAAATTAAAATGCCAACTCAGTGTAAGGGACAGACACATGTCTAATTTACCCAAGATGAACAGATATCCTTTGATGGATAAAGTAGATAAAAAGTTGATTTCACTCTATAACTTTCACATAGACTGATGGTCCTCATAAAAAAAGTTACATTAATAGAGATTTTAGCTAACTGGTAATAAATCCTGAAAGGTATCATGGAACCTTAGATAAAGGATCAGCCTTGGATTTAGCAAGATCTGTATTCAAGTTCTCCTTCTGACCCAGAGTTATGTAACACATCAGTTCTCAGGGCTCCAAGTAGCTCTAGAACATTGTAAATTATTGATGAGTTGAGAGAGATAGAAGACTCTTTTCATGTTCAATGAAAATAAAACATGCAGTAGATCTGGAGAGAAACTAATAAAAAATGTAGAAAACTATTGAGAATTCAACTTGTATATTTATATTCTTCACTGAAAGGAAAAGGAAATTTGAAGTTGTTCAATACTGTAGCATTTTAATTTATCCCCCTCACCCTCCAACCCATCAAATAAATGAAGCTTTTTTATTATAAATGATGGGTCATGGAACAGGAAAAAGAGCAAAGAAAAAAACACCAATACTTGTACATAGGAGTTATTTTTTGAGAAACCATATATTGTAAAATATGTGGGTTGTTTTGCCAACATAATAAATCTGCCTTATTAGTCTGACATTCAAGATACAAGCCAAACATGAAAAGCTTAAAAAGAAAAATTCATTTACCAACTTGTGTATAGACATTGTTTCCATAATGATCTACCAAGAAGAAGGGCTTGCTTTATTAATCATATGACATAAAAAGTAATGTTAGAATTGAAAAGCAATATCCATCTAATTAAACAAAAACAGCCTTTTATTCAGAAGCATGTAATAAGCACTGGAACCATAAAACAACAGATTAAGGTGGTGCTTCCTTTGTTCTCTCTTGTTTTGAAGCAGCTGGGTTTTGATGACTTATTCTGAGGATTATACGTTTAGTTTCCAATGTTAAGCTAATTTTAGAGCCATTTTTAAATTGTGTACATCCAATGCATCGAGTCCCAGTTGTTTCCATCTTAGTAGAAAAGGCACAGACAAAAGAAGCACCCAGATTTTCTAGTGCAAAATCCTTAAATATTTCAGCATTTATTTGGAAAATGTCATTTAGAAGTTCACTGGAAAAAAACAGCTTTCAAAGAACCCACCTACCATTCTGTGTAAGTTTAGTGGAACAAAGGAAAGATGTAATCCAAAAGGACTCTTTAGTGGCTTTTATTGCTTGATTATTGGTCCCAAGGAGACTGGCCTTGGAAAAAGGAAGTCTGAGGTAGCGACTAGAATCCTGAAGATTTGTATTTTCTTCACACTGTTTAAAAAGAAATCAAATAATTTTTTTCAACATAGAACTGCAAATGACATTTGGCTTAAAAAAAAAAACAAACAAAAAGTTCAGCTTGTTTTATCATGACTTCAACAATCTTTTGATTCCTGATTTCTATAACAGTCAAGTTGTGAAAGAAAACATGGATCTCCCACCCTAATGAAAATAAAAACTCTCAAGAAAAATTAAGTTAAAAATAAAAAGAGCAAAAAATAGAGAATGCTTCAATCTTTATTCAGACACAATCAGTTCTTTCTCTAGATATGAATAGGATTTTTTTGTTGTAAGTCCTTCAGAATACATGTGGATGATAATAA
>JAJPUD010006306.1:106592-133509 GCA_023553655.1 Myrmecobius fasciatus | reverse complement strand
CCTGTCAGATTGGCTAAAATGACAGGAAAAGATAACGATGAATGTTGGAGGGGATGTGGGAAAACTGGGACACTAACACATTGTTGGTGGCACTGTGAACGGATCCAACCATTCTGGAGAGCAATTTGGAGCTATGCTCAAAAAGTTGTCAAACTGTGCATACCCTTTAACCCAGCAGTGTTTCTACTGGGCCTATATCCCAAAGAGATCTTAGAGGAGGGAAAGGGACCCACATGTGCAAGAATGTTTGTGGCAGCCCTTTTTGTAGTGGCTAGAAACTGGAAACTGAAGGGATGCCCATCAATTGGAGAGTGGCTGAATAAATTATGGTATATGAATGTTATGGAATATTATTGCTCTGTAAGAAACGACCAGCAGGACGATTTCAGAGAGGCCTGGAGGGACTTGCATGAACTGATGCTGAGTGAAACGAGCAGAACCAGGAGATCATCATGCACAGCAACAACAGTATTACATGATGATCAATTCTGATGGACATGGCTCTCTGCAATAAAGAATTGTCTCAAACCAGTTCCAATTGTTCACTGAAGAAAACCATATACACCCAGAAAGAGGGACATGAAATATGGACCACAACTTAACATTTTCATGATCTCTATTGACATTTGCTTGCATTGTGTTGCCTTTCTCTGATTTTCTTTTTTTTTCTTGTAGATAGGATTTTTCTTGCATAACTTCTCAAGCATTTCAACATTATTAACATGTAGTGGACTTCCTGCCATCTAGGGGAGGGGAGGGGACTGGAGGTAAAATTTTTAATGGAAAGCTTTGTAAAGATCAATGTTGGGGAACTACCCATACATATGTTATACAAATAAAAAGCTTAAAAAAAGAATTATAAAAGTTTTAGCAGCTAGCAAGTTAAAGGACTTGGAGTTGTTATTGCTGTTATTTGTCCCTTATTTTCAAAATGTACCAATGACATCACTGAGTAATACCTTGATTGCTACATGAATTGGACTTAAGTAAGGAAGAGTTGCACAAAGTTGTTAGCCTTGCTCTGTCTTTCAGAGTCATCAGATTCTAGGAGGAAGAAAAAAGTCAAGATGATTGAATTCAGTTAATGACCTTGGAATCTTTAATGTCTGACCAAACTCTCAGGACTCCACAACATCTTCTTCAAGGACATTGAAGCAAATTGTTCTTATCTGTCTTTTCTACTGGGCAAGTATTTTCATGCTTGGAATAGACACCTTTGTACTCCCCAGCAGGTATGTGGCCTGTCAGTTATCCTCAATCTCATTTAGCCCATCTGCTGAGACCATATTTGCTGAGGTGGGGTCACTGCACATGCTACAGCTTCTTCAAGGCACTGGTGAGAATTGGGTGCTAAGTAGATACAAAAGGTGGATGGATTGCCCTGAAAAGGACTCAGCAAGCCCTCATAACAGAGATGCTAATCTTCCCTGAACACCTCAGGGCTTGGAATGTGATATTTTAGAAAACTAAGCTAGAATTACAACAAAAAATAATGTATCAAGCAAACTGCAAAAAATCCTTGAGGAAAAAATGGATATTTAATGAAATAGAAGATTTTCAAACACTCATGATGAAAAGACTCAAGCTGAACAGAAAACCTGACATTTAAACAAAAAATTTAGGAGAAACAATAATAAGTAAATAATAAAAAGAAATCATAAGCGACTCAATAAGGTTAAAGTGTTTACATTCCTATATAGGAAGATGGTACTAAGAACATTATCTTTATTAAGTCAGTTAGGAGTCTACATAGGTCACAGGAGCATGTTGATTAGATTGGAATGCTCTCCAAAAATTGTTTGAGTAAGGAATTGAAATACACTGAGAAAAGGAAAAAAGAGAAGAAAATGGAGAAAATTATCTCACATAAAAGAAAATTATCTCACATGCAAGGAAGAACTTTTTTTTACAATGAAAGAGAAAATGGCAGCCAGCAGTCCAGAAATATTTGAATTGATTCAAGGAGGAGAAAATAAATATCTAATCTAATTTACATGTGTGTCTACACATAAATATAGATACACATACATATACATATGTATGTATATACACACAAAAGTAGGTATAGGAATTTTTTGACTCAACAATAGAGTAGGAGGAAGAGGATAAAAGAAAGAGTGAGGTGATTAAAAGAGAAGATGGATTAAGGGAAGCAGTGATCAGAAATAAAACAGACTTTTGAAAAGTAATAAGGTAAAAAGAAAGAGAATATAACCAAAAGAATATAAGACAGGGGGAAATGCATAGTTAGTAATCATAAATGTAAATGTGAATGACCTGAATTCACCCATAATATGAAATCAGATAGTAGAATAGGAGATACACAGAGAACTAAAATAAGGGGCTGGAGGTTAAAAAAATGTATAGAAATCATGATCTCAGACAAAGCAAAAATATACCTAATTAAAAGAGATACAGAGAAAAACTATATCTTGCTAAAACATATATCATAGATAATAAAATGATATTAATACTAATCATATATACCCTGAAAGACATATCATCCAAATTCTTAAAAGAAAAGATAAATGAATTATAGGAGGAAAAGGAAATTAAAAGCACATTAAAATTAATTTAATTTAAATTTAAACTAAATTAAAACTATATCAGTGTGGGACCTCAACTTTCTCCTCTCACAGCAAATAAATCTAAATACTCCTGTTGTCTGTCCTTCATTCTAAAAAAAGGACCAATGACATCAGAAAAGTAATTTCTTGACTTGATAGTGAACTGGATTTAAGTGAGGCAGAGCTGTACAAAGTCATCACCCTCATTCTCTCTTATATGGTCATCTGAGTCCAGTGACAAGATATAGATAATAATGATTGGACATGACTCCGGAAGAGAAATATTTTATCTGGGGAAAAAAACAGAAAGCAATTTGACAAAAATTAGACTTCTGCTAATCCCTATGATACATAGTATGATAAATTCAAACTGGATATGGGATCTAAATATGAAAGATTATACCCTAAATAATTAAAGGAGAAATAGATAATATACCTTTCTTACATGTGAGTGGACAATCTACTATTAACCAAGGAAAACAGTGAGAAATATAATTGATATAAACAGAAGGCATCAATAATTTTTAATTTAAAATTTAAAAAACTATTTGAAAAGGAAAGACCACTACTCAGCATAAAAAGGGAGAACAGTAGGATATATATAGGTATTGATTAAAATTTTCTTTAAAAAATAACAGGATATAAATAATGAAAACTGTCACTTTCCATTGTGCCACATCAAACAATGTGAAAAATATCCTCAAATAATCTTTTTCAAAGTAGTAATAGGGAAGAAATAAGGGCATAATTTTAAACCTTATAATATAAGGTTCAATGGAATGGAAGACTGAGACATTCTTTATCCATCACTTCCTATGTGGGGAGACAACCAGGATAAGTTGAAGTTACTGATTATAGAAATTGATTTTAAATGCCGGTATGTGGCTGTCAGTGCCATTTGAGGTTATAGAGAAACAAAACACCTGGTAGCTTCTCATTTGAATTATTCTTTTTTAAACTAATTATTCTTGCTAGCATATGATAGGTTCATTTCTACCAGCTGAGGTACTGCAAGTGCTGTCAACATTTTCTAAACTTCAGTGTCCTGTGGTAAAATTCCAGTTATCTCATCCTAGTTACTACTAGAAAAAGAGATAGAAAGAGACATGTTATCAGTAGAAACAAAGATAGAATTTAAGGGTGATGGAACCTAGAGGAAAAATTTGTGGAAACCTCTTTTGGCCAAAAATTTCTAGGTGGCCATATAGACACAAATTCTAAAAACAAGTCAAATCAAGTTTTAAAAGAGCCTGTTTGTTATCAAAGTAGATAATTTTAAAAAAAAATACAAAAACAAAAGGCAGAATATTTTCCTTTAATATGTGATACAAAGGAGGCCACAACATTATTGCCTGTTAGCTATGTATTGAGCTGTGTAGTGAAAAGGTAATAAGCGTCTAAGCCAGAAAGAATTGGGTTCAAATCTGGCCTCTGATACATAACCTGTTGGTTAACTCTGGGCAAGGAGTTAACCACACTTTATTCTAGGCAACTCTCTGAGAACATACATTACAGAGAAGAAATTGTATTCAAGGGCATTTCCTTATCATGGAAATTTATAAACAAATAAAAGCACCAGTGCAGTCCCTATCTATATCCTTCCCATGAACAAGATAGTTGCTTGGTGTCAGAAGCTCAAGGGGATATAGGACATAGCTATTGCTTGTAAATGGTTTATAATTTAGTTGGAGTAACAGAATATGTATATGTATCTAAAATTAAACGCACACAAAAAATGTTGTGGATCTTTTCAAACTCTCACATTTCTCTATCAATCAGTTTCATTATGTATCTTCCAATTGTCTGAATAATGATGTTCTCCATTTCTTTGGTATGTGTTAAGCAGGACAGAATATGTTCCAGCAGAATATGCTGCTACTACCACCAGAAATGCCTCTGCTAACATTTTAAATGAGCATTTAAACAAAAATTAACTATAGGCAAGTTTAAGCTGCTTTATAACTTAACTAGTTAACTAGTGAGTTCCCTCTCATCTCAGATTTTCAGATTTAGAGGCATTCTTAGCTAAAGTTAATAATATTTACACATATCTATGCTGCTGTGTAATCTGCTTAAAGCCTGATCTTATACAATCACTAATCTCATTTTACTTTAATGGCCCCCTAGTACATCAGATGCAATTTTACTATATTCATAATATCTCAGTCAGTTTAGTGCAGAACTAGCAATCAGATGCAAAACTCAAGTTTTCTGCACTATTAAAAAGATGTTAATGAAAAACACTCATAATCTGAATTTGAATTGATTTATTTAATTATTTGGACTTTGAAGATGACATTTATAGAGAATACATTCTATATCATCATGAATATTATACTTAGGTATATAAAATAATGAAACATATATAGGTAATATTCAAATTGTAACTTGTTTCAATTTCTTCCTTCTTTCCTTCTTTTCTTTTTTCTTTACTAATTATTTTTCTAGCATTCTTTTTTTAATTTTTGTCTGTTTCTTGCAACCTGTAAAAAAAAAGAGTAATAACAGCACTTCCTCACAGGGTTGCTGCATAGATCAAAAGAAATAGTATTTGTTAAACTTCTTAGCACAATGATCAATCTATTTCAATGAAGATATTCTTTTAATATATATTTTGAGCTACAGATTATAATTTATTTCAATGGCATCTTACAAATAAAATTTCAAAAGGGTTTTAAAATAAAGGAAACAGGAGATGGAGAAAATTTGTTACATATATCAAATGAGCAAGTCACAAAAATAATAAAAGAACAGAAATTGCAATATAGAAAACTTCAAAGATCTCCAATTAGATACCAAAATAGAAATGCAGAAATTAAAGATTAATGAAAGTAAAGGATAAATACATACATTTTGTATGTGTACATATAGAACTCATAAATACAATGCAAAGAGAATTGGTTTTACAGGGAAAAATAATAAAATAAAACACTAGTTAATTTGATTTTTAAAAGAAAGAAAAATAGCAAGTACTAGTATTAAAAATGAAAAGAAAACCACCAAAGATGATGAAATTAAGCCAATTACAATTCCCAAATATATATCAATAAAAGAGATAATCTAAATGAAATGGATAGATATTTAAAATTTATAAGTTTTGAAATTAATAGAAGGTATAAAATATTTAAATCACCTTATCTTTAAAAAAATTGTTTTGAATAATCCATGAATAAGCTCCCTCAGAGGAAAAAAAAAAGATCAAGATTAATTTACAAGCAATTTTTACTAAACATTTAAAAAACAATTAATTCAAATATTACATAAGTTATTTCAAAAACTAGGCAAAGAAAAACTCCTACCAAATTCCACCTATGACACAAATATAATTTTGATACATAAATAAGGAAGAGAAAAAAGAGAAAGCTAACTATAGTACAATTTTCCTAATGAAAATTAAGGTAAAATAAAGAATATTATAGCAATACATTACAAAGATTATATGTTACCAGGTAGAATTTATACCAGAAATTTAGGACTGGATGAATATCAAGAAAATTACCCATATAATTGACTATCAATAACAAAAACAGTGGAAATAATATCAATAAGAAAAAATCTTTAGACAAAATTCAACTCTTAGAATTTATCAAACACACTAGAAAATACAGGAATAAATGGCATTTTTCTTAAAATGAAAAGTACTATATAAATCTAAAATGAAGACTGAACATTATCTGCATTTAGGATAAACCAGAAGCTTTCCCAATGCAATCAGGAGTGAAGCAAGGACAACTACTATCACTATTATTATTCAATCTTGTACTATAAATAATATTGCTATATAAATAAGACACACACACAAAAATCCTGAAACAACAATAATAGTCAATATAAGAAAACAAATCTATTAATCTTTGATGATGATATGATAGTATATGTTTTAAATATTTTGTTTTTCCCAATTTAATATAAAAAAATTTGCAAATCATTTTTTATTAAATTTTAAGTTCCAAATTGTCCAACCTTCTTTCTCTTCCCCCTTCACTGAGAAGACAGGCAATTTAATATAGGTTATACATATGGAGTTATGCAAAATATTTTTTCATGTTAGTCAAGTTATGAAAAAAAAAAGGCAAAAAAAAGGTTTTTTTAATTGTTACAATTTTAATTCAGACTCCATAAGTTTTTTTTTTTCCCCTTGAGGTTCATAGTATTTTTCATCATAGGACATTACAAATTTCTTTGGATTATTGTATTGATGAGAATAGCTAAGTCATTTATCCTTACTATAACTGCGAGTTCCTTTTCACATGAGGAGTAGACAATTCAGAGATTCTGATTCATTGACTTTGTGCTAATCACTTTACCTTTTGAGGGGTTCAATTTCTTCATATATAAAATGAGGGTGCAGGACTAAGTGACATTCAAGGTTTTTTCCAGCTCTAAGATCCTATGTTCTCTCTGTGTTTTCTAAATAAATCATTTATCTTCCCTGGGTTTCATTTACTATCTATAAAATCAGAAGACTGAGTTATCAGTGGGTTCAAAAGTTGTGCTTGCTTCTAGCATATATCTTTTCCCACTTCTGTAATATATAGGTGGATAGATAGACATATATATGTCAATCTCTTCATAAAGTTTTGTTAATTTAATTACTTATTTGAACAAAAAATACACTAATGTAGTAAAATATTTATTAGTGGACTACAATTAATAGAATAGAAATTCCTTGAGGCTAGGGACTGAATCATTGTAAGCACTTATAAAATGTCTCTTTGTTGACTGATTGATTGCATACTCATTAGCTGAGAGTTAAGTTGTGAGCTTTGGGTGAAATGAAGCCAGCCAAAATGATTACACCTAAATTGATCCCAGGAGTTGATGTTCATGAATATCCTATCTAGCCCTATAAATTCTGTAAGCCTATCACAATTTTAGTCAATCACTCAATAAACATTTATTAAGTGCTCACTATGTACCAGGCACTGTGCTGAGTGCTAAGGATTTAAAGGAAGATAAAGGCAGGCGCTATTCTCAAGGAGCTCACATTTGAATGGTTAAAACAACATGCAAACAACTATGTCCCAACAAGGCACATAGAAAATAAGTTTGAAATAATCAGGAAAGCACTAGAATTAAGGGAGAGTGGAAAAGGTTTCTTATAAATGGCAAGATTTTATCTCAGACTTGAAGGAAATCTAGGGAAGCTAGGAAGTAGAGATCAGACGAGAGGATATTTCAGGAATGGGAGCCTACCAGTGAAAATACTCCCAAGCTGGGAGATGAAGTGGGGTTTTTTTTGTTTGTTTGAAGAACCGCAGAATAATGTCACTGGATTATGAGGTAGAGTGAGAGGAGTACAGTATGAGTTGCAAAAAGTTTAGAAAGATAGTAAGCAAGAACAATTTATCCTCTGCTAAATTTGTGAAAAATAAATACAACTTATTTAGTTATATTTTCTGGTACTTCAATGCCTCTCTTTCACCACTACTATATTACTATTTTCAAAAGAATCTATCCCTACTCATGCCTGAACCAATTTCCCTTAACTCTGACATTATTAATATCATTAATAGTTTTTTTTTTTCTTTTTAAATTAGAAGAGCACACTGAGAAAGCATCTGTGGAGCTGCTTCAAGGCATCACATCAAAACCATTTACATAAATTCACAGACTGTGGATTGACAAGCTACTTTGTCTAAAAGATTCACTTATTCATATCTTAGCAGAGTCAATTGGCAGGACACAATGTAAGACCTTGGACTTCTCTATGTGGACTACTTCTATGTTCTTATGAAACACTTAGCACAGATGAGTAATGAATGATCTGAGTGAAACCAAGTAGGGGTCATGTTCATGTGAATCAATCTGTGAACTAGACATAAAAACAGCGGAGTACTTGTCGCTACTGCACTTGAGGGAAATGATCCAGTCTCCTATTCTTGCTTCATCAGGATGCTTAAAATTAATTACTATTAGAAAAGATTTAGACAATGAAAAAAAAATTCATGAATTAGACTCCAAGTTCAAAAATATCATCCAATTAGGAACATGTTTTAAGTGAAAAATCTAAGCCCCTTAAGATAGTATTGGTAAAGCCCTGGCTGAATTGAGTGACAGTGATAGAAAAAGACAAAGGCACAAAAGGAAAAAAAAAAGAGACCAGGAGAAAAAAAAAGGAGAGAATTGTCTCTGAAATAGCTTACTTAGAAAGCCCAATGGATACAATGACCTCATAAGCTATTTCTCCTTCCTGATCTAGGATCCACTGGGGAGACTAGGAGAGATTATAAACAGGAAGGACTATTGCAAAAGGTAAGATCACATTATTGTCCAATATACTAAGAACTTAATTTACAAAGTAGAGATTTTATGAAAAAAAAGTTCAGAAACTTCATATTTCCAAATTAAAATTATCAATTCCCATCTCTACACTTGAAATCCTGCCATCATCTTCATTGCTTTCCCATCAAAGATTTAGATTCTGCCCCCTGGGATAACCAGGCTTTGATAGGCAAGCTTTTCCTCTATTTTATTCTAAAACCATTTTCCACATGACTTCCCAACTACTAAAAGTCCTACCAATACAGGAATATTTCCATCTAATCAAACTTCCTTTAATGTGTCAATTTTTCCTTTTTGGGTATAATTAGTTCCTTAGCCCCTTTTCTTTCCCTTTTCCCTTCTTTTTTTTTTGGATGCCAAATCTCAAATGGTTAAAAGAATATTTTTTTTATTTTTTTCATAAATAGTATTTTTTTCAAATTACATGTAAAGATAATGTTCAAGATTTAATTTTTTATTATTTTGAGTTCCATTTTTTTCTCTCTCTTTCCTTCCTCTCCCCAAGACAGAAAATAATTTGATATAGATTATACATGTATAATTATGCTAAATATATTTCCACATTAGTTCTACTGTCAAAAAAGAATCATACCAAAAGGGGAAAACCATGAAAAAGAAAAAAAAATTAAAAACCCCCAAAATGTAAATAGTATGCTTTGCTCTACACTCAGATTTCATCATTATTTCTCTGGATGAGGATAACATTTTTTTTTCTTTTTTTTTTTTTTTTTGGATAACATTTTCTACCAAAAGTTTTGAATCATTGTCTTGCTGAGAAGAGTTAGCTCTAATTGATTATCACACAAAGTTGCTATTACTGTGTTCAATGTTCTCTTGGTTCTGTCCATTTCATTCAACATCAATTCATATGAGACTTCAAAAGTTTTTCTGAAGTCTTATTTCTTATAACACAATAGAATTCCATTGCAATCATATACCACTCAGCTACTCCCCAATTGATGGGCATTCCCTCAATTTCTAATTCTTTGCCAACACAAAAAGAATTGCTATAAATATTTTTATACATGTGAGTTCTTTTTCATTTTCTTGTTCTGTCTTATAAGTGGAACCTAATATTCTCAAACACAGCACAAGTTGTCCCCCACATCCTTCCTCACTTTCACCACTTAGACTCCACATTCATACTCCAATTTAGCTCAAGAACTATCTTTCTTTTTTTCACTTGATCTTGCAATTAGAGATTCTACTTCTAGTTTTTCACTTACTCATAATGAATTTGGTCACTACCATTATGATCATTTAATAATTATTATACCCATCAGGAACATGGAATAATTCTTAGGTTTTCCACAGTTGAGAAAAAACAAGCATGTTTAATTATACCAAATTATTAAAAATAACATGATGAAATCAAAGTACCTTCAATATGCATTTTGATATTTCCTTATGAACTAGTAAGTCAATAAATATTTATTAATTACTTATAATGTGTAAGGAATTGCTAAATATTGAATATTTATATATAAAAAGGATAAGTACTGACCTCAAGGAACTTACAGTCTAGTGTTAGTTTAACACTCAGAAGCAAGGTGTGGAAGAGAGGACATGATGAAGATGATGGAGTCCAACCCAAGTAGTGCAAATAGGAAAGTGCAAATGTTAGTGAGAAATGAAGAGATGATGTGGGAACCCTCTTTAAATGGAAACTTTGGGAGTTGCACTTTGTTCTACTCTTCATATCTCCAGCTCTCCAATCAGAGGGACAGAGTGTACTGAGTGAAAGTACTGATTTGGTCTAAGTACCAAAACTGATTAACAATTGATACAATCTCACAGGATGACAAGTTTCCACATGATTAGATTTTTCTGACAGCATGATAAAGATGATGGAGTTGCTAATCTAAAAAGTGCAAACTGATAGGAAATGAGATTGGTGATATCAAGCCTTTCACATAGTAGGTCTTTAATAAATAATTGTTGATTTTTGCCCGAAGTTTACCTTCAGAGAAAAAGATTGTAAGTGAAAATTACCAAAATCGTGGAAAACCAGACAAAAACTAAATAGATATTAAGCAGGATTGAAACAGGAAAAGCATATTATCAGTCAAAAGTTGTGGAAGGAACCATCATACATTCTTCTCTAATGCAATGATGAATTTCTCATATTAAGAAATTTTCTGGATTATTTCAGTTCATATTATCCAGACGCTAGAAAAAGAATATAATAGAGGCTTCATCGATTGATTTCAGTTTCCTGTCAGTGAATCATTTTTTTTTCTCTCAGAATTAGTTTCTGTCATCTGGAATTGGCCTTGGAAAAATCATGAAGCAAAGTGTTTCCTGTTATATATCTATTCCAAGCTTCCAGTGACTGGATACCTATGATCTTTTAATAAAGCACCCATCTCATTTCTGTCATCCTTTGGATTTCTTCCTCTGGACAATAGATCATGTACTTTTTCAAATAAACAAACAAATAACAACAAATTTTGGGTTCTATTGCTTCAAGTAACCAAATTCCTGAGATTAAAGAAAACTAATTAACAAATTAATTCTTACTGATATATTATTAAGGGAAAAGGATATCTTTTTTCCCTTTTTCCCCTTTAGGGTAACAAAATTATTTGGCAGTAATTGTCTGCTAATAGGTTCAAAAATTTTAGGTATCATATATAATTTAATTTTAATGTTATTTTGATCTTAAAACAAAGATTTCATTTATTCTCTGCTAAATAAATTCTATCACCTTCCTATTATTTCTGGAATCAGATGTAAACTGTTCTATTTCATATGTAAACCCTTTTAAAACCTGATTCTAACCTACCTTTCCAGCTTTAGCTTTTAGTTTTCACCTTCATTTAAAGTAGCTTGCTTGCTGTTCCTCATACTCTATCTCACATAACCATACTTTTGCACAAACTACTCCTATACCATGAATGGACTTTTCCTTCCCCATCTCCATCACTTAGCATCCCTAGATTTGTTCTAAGTTTAACTCAACTGACATTTTTTAACAAAGATTTTCCTGATCCTCACAGAAGCTAGTATTTCTCTCCAAAATATATCATCTTATATCTGGTTTGTGGTATACATATTCATGAAGATATACACATGAATGTAAATATGTACATTATATGTTATGATTCTCCAGCTAGAATATTAGCTTTGTTTTTTAAAGGAAATGCTTGCTTCATTTTTGTCTTTGTATTCCAAGAGAAAGTTCAAAATATATCAGGTCTTTAATAAATGATTTCTGACTGATTCATTCAAAGAATTAATTCTAATAGAGACAGGGAGATTTGGAAGTTTTTGACCATTTTATAAACCTCTCAAATCATACTTGTTATGCCTCATCATAACTTTGTTGTAAAGCAAAAGGATAAGACTAGAACAGGAAGGTTGAAGCCATAATAAATTAAGGCAGGAAGCTGATTCACTCACTATCAAATCTTTGACTTATAAAACTATAAAATCAGTTTCTAATGGTATGCATTCAATTCCACATCAGCAGAAGTCATAAGCAACTTTTAAACCCTGAGGAAGCTGCCACTAACAATGAATTCAAAACAATTGATTCAAAAATATCATTCATAATAGAAATCTTCCAGGTTGAGAAGAACTTGGTATTAAGTGAACTTTCGGGCTGCTTGGGTAAACACAAGTGAGAGAATATTCTTTTAAAGACCCCCTAAAATATGTTTTCAAAATATGGAGCATTAGTCTTGGTAACCAGGTCACTTTCTAGTTCAATTAATTACATTCTGTGGGCATAAAGATGCCTAATACAGTTTCAATTTTAGAAGTCATTCTTAGCTTCTTCACCTTAGGGGGTGAGGGAGGCAAGAAACACCAGCTGTGCTGTACTGCTGACATAGACCAGCTGGGTTTTATTTCACTGTTCAAATGTAGTTGACTCATAGCTACATCCAACAATTTTTGAACAATCAGTCACGGTACCACTTTAAATCTATTTCTTACAAAAGATACTACAAAATAATGGAATATTGTAAAGACATCACTTGATAATTTTGAGTTATGCAAGGAAATATTGAAAGATCTTTATGAATTTATTCAAAGCAAAGTTATATAAATCAAAATAATACATATTTTGAAGGAAGAGAGGAAGAGAAAGAAGGAAAGAAAGAAAGAAGGAAAGAAGGAATGAAGGAAAGAAAGAAGGAAGGAAGGAAGGATATATAAATTATACAATAGGAGAGTTCTTAAAATAAAAATATAATTTATTTTCCATTCAAGTTCATGGAACTCCTGAAATCTATTCATGAACTGATTGCCCCCACCCCCAAATAAATCACCCATGGTTTGAATAGGAAACTAAAGATATTATATTTCTTGTACAAGGAATAGAAAACCACAAAAGCATTTTTTTTTTAAATCGGGGAGTTGCACAATCAAATATATGTTTAAGGAATATTAATGCAGTAGCTGTGTGGAAAAGGGATAGACTAGAAGCAGGGAGAATAATTACAGACTATGGCAATTGTGTAGATAAGAGGTGCTGAGGCTCTAAACTATGGCCATGGCAGTGTGAGAGGAGAAAGAAGATAAATAAAAATAAGATATTTAGACTCTAGCCAACTTAGTGGCTCTAAGCAAATAAGAGACTAACTGATATTGATCTTTTAATATTTTATATAAATATCCCAAAGCAGGCTAAAAGTGCATCAAGGCTTTTCTCTGCCTTTAGGCTAAAGTAGCTGTTTAAATCTTAAAGGAGGCTGGATTGTCAAGTTGTTGGCTCCCTCCCATGCAGGTGCAGAAAATGGTAGAGTTTAGAGGTTTGACTGGAGAGTAACAGCTTCCTAGTGAGAATTGAAAAAGATTGGCTGAACACAACTGATAATGCTTACCTTCCAAATGTGAAGACCAGAGGAAAAAGTGGGAGACTAGAGGAGAGAGTGGATATTTTTTTTTTCCTTTTTTTCCACCAAGAGAGGAAAGGAGAGAAAAATGGAGGAAAAGAATAAAGGAAGGGAAGAAAAGAAGAAAGCAAGGAAGAGAGGGAGGAAATGAGAAAAAGGAAAAGGCAGGAAGAAAAGGAAGGAAGAAAAGATAAAAGGAAAAGGAATCAGGAAGAGGGAAACAAGAAGAATGGTAAGGGTTAAAGGAAAAAAGGAGTCAATGGTATTAAAACTTGAGACAGAATTAGAAGAAGATATAAAAAGAAAACTTTTGCTTTTGCTTAGTTGTTTGTGTGTTTTGATTCATTTAGTTCTACTTCGCTAAATGCTGAGGATTTGGAGCTTGATTCTCCTCCCTGTTTTGTATATTTATTTGCCATTATTACATTTACTTTAAAAATTAAGCACTACAAGAAAATAGAAAGCATTATTAATTATGGCTTCACAAGTAGTTTTATTTTCTCATTGCCAAGGAAACTAATTCTTTTTCCTTCCCCATTACTATTATTATATTTGTGGGGTGTATGGCAGAGTTTTGTGTTAAAAAAATAAATGGCTTATATTTCTCACATATTTTCCTCCCACAACTATGAAGTAAGTAGCCCAAGTATTTTCCTCCCCATGTTACAAATGAGAATTTATAAGACTTTCATCAAAACACACAAGCTAGTATGGAAACCCAAAGGTAAGCCCTGGCCTCCTAGCTTCAAGCCCAATGTCCTTTCCACAGACATTAGTCCATGATGTGGCATGTAGGTCCTGTCAGCAAACAAATTGAGGAAGATTTTGGCTTGGATCCATGCTAGCCCCAAAACTTTACTCATTTAGACATTTCATTTTTTCTAACCTAGACTCTATGCAGAGAGAAATCAAGACAGATGGCAGCACACAGACGCTGGTTATCCTAATGAAAGATCTCAGGGAATCACAGCTGTAAGCAACTGTGACCTTTTAACATTTCACATGTTGACAGTATTTGGGAGGGGGGGGGAGTCATATTAGCACAGCTGTTTCTCTGATATGAATGCCGATAACACTTTTCTACTTATTACCATATTTATTAGTTTAAATTATGTGCAATATTATAACTCAAATGTATTTAAATGACAACATTCAAGCGAGGTCTACAGACTGGTCGTTGGATAGAATTTAACGAGATTTAATTTTGTCTTGACTATGTTATATCATATACATAGGAACTAGACCAGAAAACACAATCAATAAACTTTTGAAAATCACACTGTAAGAGTTCAAAGCTATCTGGTTTGGAAAATTTTAAACTCAATTCCATCTATCAAGCACTTATTAAGTCTCTATTAGGTCTAAGTTACTAGGGAAGGTGACAAGGATATACAGGTTAAAATAAAAAGGTGTGGTCTGTCTTGTGTTCTATTTTATTCTAATACCTCATAATAGCTATTATTATATTTCTATATTTGCTTTTTAAGATTTTCAAAGCCACATACATACATTATCTCATTTGTTCTTCACAGTTCTAAAACTTTGGGAATACTCTAATACCCCCTTCCCTTTTTTAAACATACTTGTCATTTCACTAGCAGGCACTTTTATTATCCCCTTTCAACAAAGGAAAAACCTGAAGCAATTACAACTCAAGGAACTTTCGAATAGTCACAAGACTAGTGAGTAAGGCAGCATTTGAATTTATGTCTTCTTAATTCCAGTTATGGTAATGTGACAGTATATTGAGAGATTTGAAAGACCTCTTTCAGCAATGGATAGAAAGTTCTGACCCATCCTGGTTCTGTGATCCTGGAAAAGATTACCCAACCTTTCAAGTGCCATAAACCAGAGTTGGCAAAAAAAAAAGCTTCCCACAACACTTCAAAATGTACTTCCTAAATCATATTATAATGAAATTAGAAAATATTTAACAAAAGAAATAATCATACAATAAAACATAAATAGCATTTGTCATGTTGTTTTCTACATCAATATGTGGCCCACAGGGATCCTTATTTATGATTTAGTAACCAACTTCTATTTGAGTATGACAGCAGAGTCCTAAATAACTTTCTAAGACTGTAAATTAAAAGGCAGATAACTATCCACATTGATAAAGGAAGTTTCCAAATAGGTTTCTGATACCAATGAAATGATGAATGGAGGGAGTACTAGAGTATTCCAAAGTCTTGGTGCAATTTAAAGCTATTTGACTGGGAAAAAAGGCAGGAAGGAACTTGTCCAACTTCTCCCCTAAACTGCTCCAAATTCCTTTAAATAATGACTCAAAAAACAACTTTTAGAGCATCAAAACACCCAAAAAGATGGAGTAGAGCATTTTCCAACTGAATACAATTTAGATAAGCAACAAAGGTCTGTGATATCAGGTGGGAATTTAGCATTCAGGCCACACAAGTACAGACCCAGACCCAGACCCAGACTCAGATCCAGCCCCAGCCAGAGCTCTCCATCAAGAGCCTTCCTAGGGGCTTCCAGACTTCTCAACCCAAAGACATCAAAGAAGACTTGGAAGGTCAGCAGAAAAGGTCTGTGGGACCAGGGTGGGAGCCCAGCACATAATTTCAGCGCAGGTTACATCAATATAGCACAACCCCAGCCCTAGCCCCAATCCCAGCCTGGACCCTATCAAGACAGAAACTCTGAATCAGGGATAATGCTAGACACTTCTGGACCTCTCAGTCCAGGAACACTAGCTAGGACTCAGAAAGTCAGTGGAGAAAGTTTGTGACAACAGGTTAAAAGTCTGATGTTCAGTCTCACTACAGACCAAGCCAGCTCAGCCCCAAACCCCAGCCCTGGGGGGTGTTGCTTTAGCACACTAGATTTTACACCTACAATGGGGCAGGGACACTCAACAGCTCCAGGGCAGAAAAGAGTTCTTGTGGTCAGATTCCTAGAAGGATCTCTGAAAATAGCTGAATAAAACCTCTGAAGCTCAGGACAATGCATCTTCCACCCTAGAAACAGAGCCCTACTTGAACAGAGTTAAAAGCCAAGTAACAGGTCCAGGAAATGAGCAGACAACCAAAAAAAAAGTTCTGACCATTGAAAGATATTATGGTGACAAGAAAGATCAAAACACACACTAGGAAGATGATAAGGAAGTCAAAGCTCATACATCTAAAGCCTCCAAGAAAAATAAGAATTGGGCTCAGGCCATGGAAGAGTTCAAAAGGACTTTGAAAATCAATTAAGAGAGATAGAGGAAAATTTAGGAAAAGAATTGAGATTTGTACAAAAGGAAATACAAAAAATTAGTGAGGAGAAGAATGCCGTAAAAACCAAAATTGGCCAATTAAGAAAGGAGGTACAAAAGCTCACTAAGGAAAATAGTTCCTTAAAAAATAGAATTGAGCAAATTGAAGCAAATGACTTTATTAAAAGTCACAATACAAAACTAAAGCTATTAGACCTTTTGAAATACCCTGTATAATACGAAGTAGGTGGCTGCGAAAGCAAAGAAAAAAAATCCAGACAAAAGCACCCCAGGAAAATTTGAGGAGGAAGATCTGGATCCTTTTTCAGATTTTGAGCAAATATAATAATTTCCAAAGTTGAATTCTAATTCATTAAAAGCAAGAGAAAAATTTTCTTCTTTTTTGGACAATCTTACTTGACAGTCATTCTTCTGGTTATTTCCTGTGTGCATTCATACAAAGATTATATGATTAACTTCCTTCAGTGACTCACACTTAAAGGCAAATTTCTTACACTCCTCTGAATGCATACTCATTCAGGGAGACTAGATACCACAGTGATAAAAAGCATCCTAGAGATAGATGTGTGGGAATCACAAAAGAGTAAGCAACCCCCAGATCATTTTAATGGGATTTGGAGAGAAGATAAGCAAATGTTTTCTCTGAGGCTTGGATGAATATAGAGCTCATTGAGGTGCCCTGTGGACATTACTATTTTTGTTAATGGTCCACATAGGGCAAAGAACTCATATCTACAGTAGGGTGATAGGAAAGCCAGTTCCATCAATACTTTTCAGGGAGAGAGAAAAGCTCCCTCCTCACCCCTTTAAGTGGGAAAACAGAGTGAAATGAAACATGCCAGTTAAGGCAAATAACACTTTGAGCATTAGAGTTCACTATCATTTTTTTTTCATTAAGATGTACGTAATAAACAAAGCAATGAATTGTAAAATATTTATCAAATTATATGCAAAAAAAATGAGATTGAGGGGAGGGCAGCTAAGTGGTGCAGTGGATAGAGCACCAACCCTGAAGTCAGGAGGACCTGAGTTCAAAATCTGGCTTCAGACCCTTAACACTTCCTAGCTGTGTGATCCTGAACAAGTCACTTAACCCCAATTGCCTCAGCAAAAAAAAAAAAGAGAGAGAGAGATTTTTTTTAAAAAATTAAGTAATACAAAATAGATAATTTTGATTATATTAAGTTAAAAAGTTTTGTGTACAAATAAAACTAATGAAGACAAGATTAGAAAGGAAGCAGTAAACTGGGAAAATATTTTTATATTCAAAGGTTCATTTCTAAAATATGTAGAGAATTAACTCAAATTTATAAGAATTCAAGCCATTCTCCAATTGATAAATGGCCCAAAAATATGAACAATTTTCATATGAAGAAATTGAAACTATTTCTAATCATATGAGAAAGTGCTCCAGATCACTATTGATCAGGGAAATGCAAATTTAAGACAACTCTGAGATACCACTGCACATCTGTCAGATTGGCTAAGATGACAGGAAAAGATAATGATGAATGTTGGAAGGGATGTGAGAAAACTGGGACACTGATACATTGCTGGTGGAATTGTGAATGGATCCAGCCATTCTGTAGAGCAATTTGGAACTATGCTCAAAAAGTTATCAAACTGTGCATACCCTTTGGCCCAGCAGTGTTTCTATTGGGCTTATATCCCAAAGAGATCTTAAAGGAGGGAAAGGGACCCACATGTGCAAGAATGTTTGTGGCAGCCCTTTTTGTAGTGGCTAGAAACTGGAAACTGAATGGATGCCCATCAATTGGAGAGTGGCTGAATAAATTATGGTATATGAATGTTATGGAATATTATTGTTCTATAAGAAACTACCAGCAGGATGATTTCAGAGAGGCCTGGAGAGAATTACATGAATTGATACTAAGTGAAATGAGCAGAATCAGGAGATCATTATACACGGCAACAACAAGACTATCTGATGATCAATTCTGATGGACATGGCTCTCTTCAACAATGAGATGTTTCAAACCAGTTCCTATTGTTCAGCAATGAAAAAAGCCATCTGCACCCAGAGAAAGGCCTGTGGGATCTGAGTATGGACCACAACATAACATTTTCATGCTTTCTGTTGATATTTGCTTGCATTTTGTTTTCCTTCTTAGGTTTTTTTTTTCTTTCTAGATCTAATTTTTTGTGCAGCAAAAAACTGTGTAAACATGTATACATATATTGGATTTGTCATATATTTTAACATAACTAACACGCATTGGACTACCTGCCATCTAGGGGAGGGGATTGGGAGGAGGGAAAAATTTGGAATAGAAAGTTTTGCAAAGGTCAATGTTGAAAAGTTACCCATGTGTGTGTTTTGTAAATAAAAAGCTTTAATAAATATGTGTGTGTATGAAAAAAAATTAAGTGCTAAAATGTTTCTTGGTAGAAAAAGACTATTTTAGTCCTTTTGAGGCTGACATGACTTAGGCAGTGTGGTATGGTACACCCCACAGATCACCCATTCCAACAGGTGGGCTTGCCCATTACTAATTGCCATAGTTGTTATAGAAAGTAAAAACAAAACAAAACAAAAAGGATAGCATACAAGATAACAAGATAGCTCGGCTGGTCAGCAGGGTTTAGGGGTAAAGTGCTTCTGCATTCATCTTAGTGCTGATATAGAAAAACAGCAGATGGGTTCTAATAATTGATGACTAGAGTTTCTCCCTACATCAAATAATGGAAAGAAATCTATACTTAGAGTTAGGAAGTCCTAAGTTCAAATTTTGCCTCAGATATTAGCTATATGATCTTTGGCAAGTCACATAATTTCCATAAACCACAGTAGATTTTCTTTTTAAGTCTATAAAATGAGAGATGGACGAGAGTGTTTACAAAGTCCCTTGAAGTTTTATATTTGTGATACATGATAAATTCCTTAAGGTTCCATGACTTTCATGACTTCCTTTTGTGTTTGATTCTTTTAAAAATATTGATTTGTAGGGAAAGATCTACATGTATGAAAATATTTATAGCAGCTCTTCTAGTAATGGCAAAGAATTGAAATAGAGAGGATGTTCATTCGTTGAGAAACAGCTGAATGTAACAGAATGGAAGAACAGGTAGATTTAAAAAAGAAAACTGAAAAGACTTTAATGAATTGATGCTGAGATAAGAGAAGAGAGCAGAAGAACATTGTACACGTTAACCATAACACCACTCAATGATCAACTATGATTGATTTATCTCTTCTGAGCAATACAATAATACAAGACAATTCCAAAAGACTCAGATGGAAAATGCTATCCACATCCAGAGAAAGAACCAATGGAGTCTAAATGGAAGCGGAAGCATGTTATTTTCACTTTTAGTTTGTTTGTTTCTTTTTGTTCTCTTTCTTTTTTCACATTACTAATGTGGAAATCTGATTGTCCATATACTTAATCTATAACAGACTGCTTGTTGTCTTAAGGAGAGAGAAAAATTTATGTCAAATTCTTTTCAAAAATTAATGTTGAAAATTGTCTTTTCATGTAATTAAAAAAATAAAATACTATTAAATTTTTAAAAATTAAAATATTCTTTGGGCACAAGCTTGTTCTTTGTAGTTTTGTGACGTTCACTTTTGCCTGTGTTATGATTATTCTTCCCACTTATACTGAAGTAGTCATTATTTGCAGTATTTTCTTGGCTCTTTTTACTTTGCTTTGCATCAATGTATATAATTTCAATTTGCCCTTTCCAAAAGTGAAGTGTTGGAGTCATTGGCTTAGGATAGATTTGTTCTATAATTCATATTCCTGAGACAGAGGGAACTTATTGTAGGTTCCCAATGGTACAAAATGTGATGTACTGTTAGAGTTCTCTGGTCCTTTGTGATCTATCTTGTGTTACCAGAGTAACTAACAAGGCAGAAGTCTGTAATGAAGTTTGCCTCACTGAGTATAATCTGAGACAGAATAATTCAAACTTTTTGTACCATTATTCCCTTTGGTCAAACTGGGGATAGAGCCAAGAATGCTTTATGGATTGAGCTTTTAATAATAGTCAGACTGCCTGGTGTCGGCAGAAGTATTTCTATTACTTAAAGTTTTAGTGATGATAGGTCAGAAGTAAGCAAAGAGTCAGCCTAGGCAAAAAAAAAATTGTTGATTACCTGACAGCAAGTGAGAAAAGAGCATGTAAATGATCTAGAAATACTGTTTGTTAATATAAGATCCAAAAAGATAATAGGCAAAGTTAAAAAAGAGTGCAAGGAATTAGAAATCCAAAAAGCTTCAACTCAAATAGCCTGTTTCCTAATTTAACTCACTCTAAACAGAGGCAATGCCTATGTTTTCATAGAAATTCACCTAAAATTGGAAATTAGCCTCCCTTCTCCAGACCTGTCCTTCATCTTCTGTCTTAGAATTAGCTGTGGACAGCTCCCTTCTAAAGCAAGTATTTCTCCTGTGGGAAGCAACTAAGTTTGCTAAGCAATAAATACAGTGCTACTTCAAAATAGGTAAAAATTGGAGTTGAGGATATTCATCAAACCAAGCATAACCCTTTCTATGTAAAAGATGTCTTCTCTTTTTTTCTCCCTTAAAAGTAAAGAAAGTAGATATGGTTGTTATGAAGAAATTCACAACCCAAACACAAGTGGCTGTAGTCAAAGACTTTACTTCCTTTTCTGCATTTCTGTCCCGTAGCCTTCAATATCCTTCTCCAAATTGTTATAGATATCCTCTCCACCATTAGGTACTAATGTCCGTCAAAATGTTCCCAGTGCTTTCATTTGTGGCATCTACCTAAACTTTTCATGTCCAAGCAGTGTCTCTGCTTTTCTTTTTCAGCTTCCACCCTGAAGTATGTTTTCCTGATTGGTGGATCTCTGGCTGGTGTCCCCATTTCAAGGGGGACTTCAGACATACTGCTCACTTCAGTGAGCCCATATCAGGTAGACTGTTCCAACTGTACAGCAGCTACATCTCTATTCCCCAATTTCTACTCTAATTTTCCAGCTTCCCTTATGTTTTTTTTTTTCCCTCTGTATATTAGAAGGTAAGCTCCTCAAAAGGATATCATCTTGTTTTCTTGTATTTGTATCCTCAGGACTTAGCATAGTATCTGTCACATAGTAGGCATTTAATACATACTTTATCTCTAGTTATCTATTAAAGTTATCATTCCTTCAATGCTCTGAATTCAGCTGGCTATCACAAGAAAAGTAATATGACAAAAAAAGGTTAATTCTAAAGTATGAACAGCTTAGTGTTTTTCTCCCTCCTGGTAATATTTCTGTTTTAGAATAAGATGTTTATTTTTAATAGCTTTTTATTTTTCCAAATACATACAAAAAATAGTTTTCAATATTCACCTTTGCCAAACCTTGTGTTCTAATTTTTTCTTTCTCCCTTCCCTCTTCCTTTTTCCCTAGACAAACAGTTAGAGGCTAAACATGAAATTTTTCTAAACATATTTCCATATTCAGCATGTTGTGCAAAAGAAAATAATATCAAAATGAAAAAAATGAGGAAAAACACAAGCAAACAACAAAAAAAAATGAAAATACTATTCTTTGATCCACATTCCGTCTCTATAGTACTTTCTCTGAATGTGGATGGCTCTTTTCATCACAAGTCTATTGGAATTGCCTTGAATGATGTCATTGTCAAAAAAATCAAGTCCATTACAATTGATCATCATATGATCTTGTTGCTGTGTACAATGTTCTCTTGGTTATGCTCACTTTACTTAGCATCAGTTCATGTAAATATTTCCAGGTTTTTCTAAAATCAGCCTGCTCATCATTTCCTATAGAGCAATAATATTTCATTACATTCATATACCATAACTTTTTCAGCCATTCCCCAACTAATGTGCATCCACTGATTTTCCAGTTCTTTGCCACTACAAAAAGGGCTGCTACAAATATTTTTGAACATGTGAATCTTTTTCCCTTTTTCATGATGTTTTTGGGATACAGATCCTCCTGGATCAAAGAGTATTTGATAGCCCTTTCCAAATTGCTTTTCAGAATGGTTGAATCAGTTCACAACTTTGAAGGCATTTATTTTTTTTTTAAATGGTGAAATGAAAAACCTCAGGGCAGCCCCCAAACAGAAACTGACAAACATTTATTAACCACTTGCTATGCACCAGGTACTGTTCCTGGCTCTGAGAATACAATTATAAGAAAATAGAAAAACAGTCCTTGGTTGTCCTCAAGGAACTTATATTCTAATTTAAGAAGACAACATATAAAAGAAAACTAAATGTGGGAGGGGAAATATGAACCCAAGGGTATGGTAGAGAAGATTCGGAGATAGAGGAGATGAGCCTAGAGAGAAATGTCTGAGTATTTTTCTTAAAATCGTATTCTGGGAGGAACCAGTCAATGAGAGGAATGGCCCACAAAGTATATTTCTAGTATGAGAAGTCCAAGTGTGCAATGTTTTTCCAAGGTAAAGAGCCTTTTTTTTTTCTATCAATTACCTGCCTTCTCATTTCAATACAAAAGTGATGCCATTCATATTAGAAGTTTTAATATAGTTATTCAAAACTTATGCTATGACTTTTTTTAATATCTGTGCATGGAAATTCTCCTGTCAATGATTGAATCTTCTTGTGAAGGCAACTACATTTACTGCAGAAAGATACTTCTCTTTTTTTAATTCCATCTACAAGTAAAAAGCTCATCTGGTTGAAAAGCCTTAAATACTGAGGTTCCCATGAATGTTATTTGACCCACAAATTCTGGTATAACCTTAAGAATATTATTGCATCAGAAATCTTTCCATCCGGCTTCTTATCCCCACTGTCTTGATCTCAGTAACTATCTGTCACATCCACTAAAGGAGTCAAAAATGAGATATCTCTTCTAAATTCGGTAATCCTGACATTCATGATTTTTCCTGTTTTCTTTTCAGCAATACACAACATACCTATGGAAGTATAGCAAGTTTAGTGCATTTTGAATGCACAATTAATTTTTATTACAATGTGAGGGAATTTCAGTATACACTCATTCATGCTTCAAAAAACAGGAGATTGGGCAAAATAAAACTTTTTTATTCTAAGGTTCTAGGATCCTGGTGGGTTATCCATGGTGTTCTAAAAATATCATTTTAGGGGCAGCTAGATGGCGCAGTGGATAGAGCACCAGCCCTGACGTCAGGAGGACCTGAGTTCAAATCTGGTCTCAGACACTTAACACTTCCTAGCTGTGTGACCCTGGGCAAGTCACTTAACCCCAATTGCTTCAGCAAAAAGCAAATAAATAAATAAAAATAAAAATACCATTTTATTCTTTTATATTTCTATTCTCAAATTAATCAATTAATTTGCTAAAGCCAATGAATTGTTTGTAATCCACACGTTCTCCCACTAAGTCCTGACCATTTGTAAGAGCTCAACCTTTCCAGCAGGAGTCCTTATTTAGGTGTGATGAACTAGTTTTGTTTTGTTTTAATATTTTGATACTATATTCCATGGAATTATTTTCCTTTGAAATCTAATTTTATTTTAGGAAATTTTTTAGTATCTGTGAGACAAATATAAGAATACCTGCTTTTAAAGCTACCTGGTTCCTCATAGTTATTCCTGGCCTACAGATTCTTCTGAATATCCTTCTGTCAGCTGGCAAGATGGTCAGAAGAGAGAAAACTTTAAGATCAAAGATTTAGAGCTAGAGAGGATCTCAGCAATCATGAACTCTAACATTCCTATCTTGCCATTGAGAAAACAGAGGGAAAGACAAAATAAAGGATCACACAGTTATTAAATATTTGAGGTAAGATTTAAAACTCAGGTCTTCCTGGATTCAAGTACAGCATTCTGACCACTATGACACCTAATTTGTCTAGAGCTTAGAGTTGGCTAGATTGGGTTAGCTAATTGAATCTGAGATTGACAATGCTACAAAGATAGACATCTCCAAAAAGGGTCTTCCGTTTTTTTTTGAGGACATAGAACCACCATTTGTACAAAATAGATTTTGATGTTCTTCTTCCCCCAGTAGTTGGTGTTATATCAAAAGTCACTTAACATCTGAATAGTTACTTAAGGGCCCAGGATATTGTTTTAGGCAGGTTGGAAGAGTTAGAAAAGATATTTCTCTTCTGTTATGTTTTGCAGAGGGTAAGAGGAGAGCCCTGACATCCATATCAGTCAGCAATCATGTAGAATTATTAGAGTAAACCATTTCTCAGGAATTGTAAAAGTCAAACCATAAGGCTATAAAACATCATTTGTTTGAGGTCTTTCAAGTCAACAAATAAAGCCAGTCATGGAATTCTGAAAAATAATTCAGAATCAAAGACAAAGCAAGATGAGGAGAAAGATCTGCCATACAGCATAGAGGCAAATCAAGATATCTTGGTATCTTTGGGAAAACGAAGTATTCTTATGGGCATAAGTCACAGAAGAGGTGGTCATCCCTTCCTCCCCTCTTTCCCTAAATTGCAATGTCTTTTTTGCCCCCTCTTAAGATGTGATTTACCCTATTTTAACTCCATTTTCCTCTTCTTCAAGTAGAATCACCTTTCCTCCTGTAGTTTCTTTTTTAAAATTATCACAATAAAATCAAATTATAACTGCAACTTCTAAGTATGCCCATAACAGAGATATAGATCTCAAGAGTTAACATATCATCTTTCCATATAGGAACATTAGCTTTTTAACTTTTAAAAGAAAGATTTTTTTTTCTTTTCTTTTTACCTTTTTATGGTTCTCTTGAGTTCTGTATTTGAAGATGAAATTTTCTATTTGGCTCTGATCTTTTCATTAGAAATAGATGAAATTCACCTGTATCATTGAATGTCCATCTTTTTCCTTTAAAGACAATGCTCAGTTTTACTGTATGGTTGATTCTTTGCTGCAATCCAAGTTCCTTTACCTTTCACAATATCAGATTCCATGTCCTTTGATCTTTTAAAGTAAAAGCTGCTAGGTTCTGGGTAAACCTGATTGTGGCTTTGAATCATTTCCTTCTGGCTGCTTGCAATATTTTCGCCTTGATCTGATAATTCTGAAATGTAGCTATGATGTTCCTTGGAGTTGTCTTTTTAAAGTCTCTTTCAGGAGGTGATCTGTGAATTCTTTCAATGGCTATTCTACCCTCTGGTTCTAGGATATCCAGACAGTTTTCCTTGATGATTTCCTGAAAGATGATGTTTAGGCTCTTTTTTTTCATCCTGGTTTTCAGTAAGTTCAATAATTCTAAAATTGTCTCTCTAGATTTATTTTTCAGGTCAATTGTTTTTTTTCCAATGAGGCATTTTACATTTTATTGTATTTTTTCATTTTTTTTGATTTTGTTTGGCTGATTCTTTTTTTTATTAAAGCTTTTTATTTCTATAACATATGAATGGGTAGTTCCCCAGCATTGATTTTTACAAAGCTTTCCATTACAAATTTTATCCCCAGTCCCTTCCCCTCCCCTAGATGGCAGGAAGTCCACTACATGTTAATAATGTTGAAATACTTGACAAGTGATGCAAGAAAAATTCTATCTACAAGAAAAAAAAAAGAAAATCAGAGAAAGGCAACACAATGCAAACAACTATCAATACAGATCATGAAAATGTTATGTTGTGGTCCATATTTCATATCCCTCTCTCTGGGTGTATATGGTTTTCTTCAGTGAACAATTGGAACTGGTTTGAGACAATTCTTTGTTGCAGAGAGCCATGTCCATCAGAATTGATCATCATGCAAATACTGCTGTTGCTGTGTATGATGATCTCCTGATTCTGCTCGTTTCACTCAGCATCACTTCATGCAAGTCTCTCCAGGCCTCTCTGAAATCATCCTGTTGGTCGTTTCTTATAGAACAATAATATTCCATAACATTCATATACCATAATTTATTCAGCCACTCTACAATTGATGGGCATCCATTCAGTTTCCAGTTTCTAGCCACTACAAAAAGGGCTGCCACAAACATTCTTGCACAGGTGGGTCCCTTTCCCTCCTCTAAGATCTCTTTGAGATATAGGCCCAGTAGAAACACTGCTGGGTCAAAGGGTATGCACAGT
>JAJPUD010006306.1:84114-100566 GCA_023553655.1 Myrmecobius fasciatus | reverse complement strand
AAAAATCACTCATATGTTTTGTAAATAAAAAGCTTTATGAAAATAAAAAGATAAAATAAAATAAAATAAAATTTTTGCATCAATATTCATTTGGCAAATTGGTCTATAGTTTTCTTTCTCTGTTTTCACCTTACCTTTTTTAGCTATCAGCACCATATCGGTCTCATAGAAGGATTTTGGCAGTATGCCTTCTGTCCCTATTTTCTCAAATAGTTTGTATAGTATTGGAATTAATTGTTCTTGGAATGTTTGGTAGAATTCACATGTAAATCCATCTGGCCCTGTAGATTTTGTCTTAAGGAGTTGGTTAATAGCTTGTTCTATTTCTTTTTCTAATATGGGGCTATTTAAATAATTTATATCCTCTTCTTTTAATCTGGACAATCTATATTTTTGTAGATATTACTCCATTTCATTTAGATTATCAAACTTACTGGCATAAAGTTGGGCAAAGTAACTCCTAATTACTGCTCTAATTTTCTCTTCATTGGAGGAAAGTTCTCCCTTATCATTCTTGAGACTAACAATTTGATTTTCCTCTTTCCTTTTTCTTATCAAATTAACTAAAGACTTATCTGTTTTGTTGGTTTTTTCATAGAACCAATTCTTAGTGTTATTTATTAATTCAATAGTTTTCTTATTTTCAATTTTATTAATTTCTCCTTTTATTTTTAGAATTTTCAATTTGGTATTTAATTGAGGGTTTTAAATTTGTTATTTTCCTAGTTTTTTTAATAAGAAGCCCAATTCGTTGAACTTTTCTTTCTCTATTTTATGCAAGTAAGCATCTAGAGATATAAAATTGCCCTTTTAACCGCTTTGGCTATATCCCACAAATTTTGGTATGTTGTCTCCTTATTGTCATTCTCCTGGATGAAATTATTGATTGAGTCTATGATTTGCTCTTTCACCCATTCATTCTTCAGGATTAGATTATTTAATTTCAAATTAACTTTTGGTTTATTTTCTCCTGGCCTTATATTGCATGTGATTTTTATTGCATCATGATCTGAAAAAGATGCATTTACTATTTCTGCCTTTCTGCATTTGATTTTGAGGTTTCTATGCCCTAACACATGGTCAATTTTTGTATAGGTTCCATGGACTGCTGAGAAAAAAGTAAATTCCCTACTGTCTCCATTCAACTTTCTCCATAGATCTATCATACATAACTTTTCTAACAATTGGTTTATCTCCCTATTTTCATTCTTGTTTATTTTGTGGTTTGATTTATCTAATTCTGAGAGAGCAAGGTTGAGATACTCCACTAGTATCGTTTGGCTGTCTATTTCTTCTTGCATCTCTCTTAATTTCTCCCCTAGGAATTTGGATGCTATTGCACTTGGTGCGAATATATTTAGTATTGATATTGCTACATTATCTATGGTACCCTTTAATAAAATATAGTTTTCTTCCTTATCTCTTTTGATTAGATCTATCTTGGCTTTTACTTGATCCGAGATAAGGATTGCTACCCCTGCTTTTTTTGTTCACCTGAAGCATAATATTTTCTGCTCCAGCCTTTTACCTTCATCCTATATGTGTCACTATGTTTTAGATATGTTTCTTGTACACAACATATTGTGGGATTCTGGTTTTTAATCCAGTCTGATAACCGCTTCCGCTTTATGGGAGAGTTCATCCCATTCACATTCACAGATAGAATAACTAATTCTTTATTTCTTGCCATCTTATTTAAGAAGTTATGTTTTCCCCTTTCCTTTCCCCTTTCTCCCTTCCCCTCTCCTCAGTACTTTGTTTTTGATGACCCCTTCCCCCAAACAATACTCTACCCTTTAGATCCCCTCCCCCTGTTTTTACTCCTTTCCCCTGATTCTTCTATTTTCCCTTCTATTAGTTTATCCCTTTATTTTCCTCCTTTCCCTCACACTTCCCTCTAGCAACAGACAAGTTTCTATGTGAAATCAAGTGTCTGATATACACTTTTAGAGCCCAACCTGATGAGAGTAAGATTTACACAATGCTCATCTCCCTCCCCTCTTTCTCTCAATTATATTAGGTTTTCTTTGCCTCTTCAAGAGATTTTACCTTGTTTTTACCTCCTTTTTTTTAGATCTTACTTTACCACTTTTTCCCTCTTTTCCCCAGTATGACAACATTTTCCCCTCTAGTTCTCTGTTTCATATTATCAAAGTAATATCTAGTTAATTATACCCCCAAACTTTAAGTATCCCCCTAGTAGAAATAAAGTTCTCAAGAGTCCTTTCCTTTTTACCTTTTTATGCATCTCTTGAGTTCTGTGTTTGGATGTCGAATTTTTTGTTCAGATCTGGTCTTTTCATTAGAAATAGGTGAAATTCACCTATGTCATTGAATGACCATCTTCTTCCCTGGAGGATAATGCTCATTCTAGCTGGATAGGTTATTCTTGGCTGTATTCCAAGTTCCTTTGCCCTTCGGAATATCTGCTTCCAGGCCCTTCGATCCTTCAATGTGGAGGCTGACAGATCCTGTGTGATTCTAATTATTGATCCTCGGTATTTGAATTGTTTCTTTCTAGCTGCTAGCAGAATCTTTTCCTTAGTGCTATAGTCCTGAAATTTAGCCACGATATTCCTTGGGGTTTTAATTTTGGGATCTCTTTCAGAAGGTGATCGGTGAATTCTTTCAATGGTGATTTTGCCTTCTGATTCTACAATCTCAGGGCAGTTTTCTTCCAGGATTTCCTGGAAGATAGTGTTGAGATTCTTTTTTTCATCATGGCTTTCAGGAAGTCCAATAATCCTTAGATTGTCTCTCCTAGATCTATTTTCCAAGTCAGTTGTTTTTCCTAGGAGATATTTCATATTTTCTTCTAATTTTTCATTTTTTTGTTTTTGTTTGACTGATTCTCGAAGTCTTCTTGAGTCATTCACTTGCATTTGTTCAATTCTTATTTTTAAAGTGTTTTCTTCAGTTACCTTTTTAAGTTCCTTTTGTAATTGGCCAATTGAATTTTTTTGTTCATTGCACTCTTTTTCCCCTTCACTAATTTTATTTTTCAATAAATTGGTGTCTTTTTCATATCTCTTTTGCAGGGCATTATATCCTTCTTGCACTGATTTCAGTTTATTTTCCCATTTATCCTCCAGCTCTCTTTTGAGGTTCTTTATGCAATCTTCCAGACAGGCCTTTTGAAAAAGGCACCAGTGATGGTCCTTAATAACATCCTCTGGAATTTTGTCTAAAGGAACCTCAGGATCTGGGATCATCCCTTCTTTTTCTCGATAAAAGCTGCCTATGGTGAGAGCTCTCTTTTGCTTCTTCATTTTTTTTTTTAGACAGCGTGGATATCTCTTTAAGGTAGGGAGAAAAAACAGTGGCGGCTGAAAATCTTTGCCCTGGGGCACTTTGGCGAATTAACTTAAGGTGCTGGGCTGGTGGGGGCTAGGACTAAGTCCAAATTACTCCTTAAACAAGGCAAGTCTGCCAGAACACCTGCCCCCCATCAGGGCAGAGTGTCCCGAGTTCCTCAGATAAACTCCAGGTGTTTGGAGTTTGGAGTTTGGAGTTTCTGGCACTATGAGCTGAGCTGAGTCCCACCCTCACTTCCGGCCTACACCGGAGTCCTCTGTTTATCCCTTTCCAAGCTAGACAAACCTGATGTGAAGTTCTTCAGAGATATCAGCAAGCAGTGTCCAAATATTTCTGGATTCGTTGACTTGAAGATCAGTTCAGAGGCTTATTTTATTGTTGATTTGAGAGAAGATCGGAGAAGGATGCAGAGAGTCACCTTTTCACTCTGTCATCTTGGCTCCGCCCCCTGTTTGGCTGATTCTTAAAGTCACATTGAGTCATTCACTTTCATTTGTTCAATCCTATATTTTAGTGAATTATTTTCTTCAGTTAACTTTTTTATCTCCTTTTGCATTTGGCCAATTGAGGTGTTTTGTTTATTGCAGTTTTTCCATTTCACATTGGCTTCTTTTTAATATCTATTTTGTATGGAATTATATGCTTTTTCTATTTCATCAAATCTATTTTGTAAGGAGATAATTTCTGTTTTTCCTTTTCCATTCTCTCTTGCAAAGATCTCATTTTCTTTCCCTATTTTTCTTCTAACTCTCTTTTAAGATCCTTTTTGAATTCTTTTGATAGAGTCTTATGAAATGGGGACCAATTCATATTGCCTTTGAGGCTTTATCTAGATATGATTTGCCTTTAGGATCCTCAGAGTGTGAGATCTGTTCTTCTCTTTCTCCATAAAAGCTGTCTAAGATCAGACTTCTTTTTGGTTTTTGGCTTGTTTTTTTTAAGGTTATGGTTTACTCTTAAGGCAAAGAAACAACAGCCACTTTAGTTTTTCTTGGAGCTGGTGTTGCTGACTTGCTGGCTAGGCACCAATTTGCCTTTTGTATTTATTTTGGGTGTCTTACAGCCAATCTTCTGATTCACTGGCTTGTATCCAGGACAGAGTAGCCTAAGAAGCTCACAGTAGATTCCCCAGTGGGAGCAACACACTGGCTTCCCATCCCAACTCCTTGCCTTGGGCTCCCTGTGCTATAGTTTGCAGCCTCTCCTCTTGCCTTATTGAAACAGACCTTTTCTGAGGTTCTTCCAAAGTATCTTCTCCTGGAAATTTGTTGTATTCCAAATATCTGTGGGTTCTGACATTCCAAAACTAGTTCAGAGGCTTAATCTGCTGTTGATTTGAGGGAATCTCAGAGGAAATCAGATAGAGATGTGTCTACTCTCTGTCATCTTGGCTCCACCACCCCCTTTTTTAAGTTAGTCATGCTCAATCATGTAAAATGTGGCAAACTTAGCATGGTGCTCTGTATCCAAGTACTAAAAAATCCTTGTTGAAGTTGAAAGATGGTAGTTGAGGGGGGGGGAAGGAGGGAAGGGCAAGGATAAAAAAATTTACATGATAATTTTATAGTTTTAAAAGGAAAAACAAGTTGTTTATAATAAATTTGCAGTTTCATATGAAATCATCTTTTTCCATACTGTTGTTATAGAAATGTTTCATTTCAGAAATTTAAAATATAATTATTTTTAAAGAAGAATGAGGAATTTTTAAAAAGATATCAAACTTAATAAAAATTGATGAGTTTTAAAAGTAGAGTTTCAGTGAACAAGCCAGTGAACTAGCTCTAACATTTAGGATCATTGCCAGTATCCTCTCTCCCAGCTCCCAAGTTGTCAGAGATGTCCAGCTTTTATTCTATGTGGTTCACAGGATCAAATTGTTTTCCTCAACATCATCTGAACTGATGGCAGAGAAATTCTCTGATTAGCTTTTTTTTCTGGTTCACAGCACTTTAATCAGTTTGCCCCATCCATCTGTACATTTTTTTGTTCTATGAGCTTTTATTGAATATGTATTGGTGTGCTAAAATGTAAAGCAGAAACAAAGATGCATAAGCTGTTGAGCTTACAGTCTAGCATAGAAAATCAAACACACACATAATAGGATGTGACATAGGACGTGAAAAACATCACAGAACAGTATAAAATAAAAGATATATTTTAGAGAATACAGAGGCAGAGAAAGACAGATATAAGAAACCATCTGTGTAGAGGTGGAACCCTCAGAAGTGAATGAAAACATCAAGGAAAGGATTGGAATAGACAACTATAACTACAGGATTAAATTTCAGAGTCTCTGGTCTTATTTCATATACTAAGGGTAATGAGGTTTCACACATGACTAAATTGGTGGTTAATGAATGAGAGCAAGTTGAGGAACTTTGAGATTCAAATATTTCAGGGTTTTCAATGATATAATAAACAAGGAAAAGAAAATGGAAAATCTTTTCCAAGAAAACCTCAAATGGGGTCAAGAAGAGTAAAATGGAACTGAATTTAACAGAACAACAACTAATGAAATGAGGAGGCAGATTCTAGGGAGGTAACTGTACTGTGAGTCAGTTCACTGAAGATTGAAGATGATGAGGGAGTATCTTGCAAAATAACAGTGAAAATGGAGCAAGAGGTTAGCATAATGAGACCTGTGGATTTCTAAAGAGGAAAAGTTGATAGTATCACAGATTCAGAGATGGATAGAATTATGGAGATCATTGAGTTTTGTACTCTTGTTTTATGGATAAGGAAAATGAAGCCCAGAAATTGAAGGTGACTTGCAGCAAATCAAACAGCTAATGTCAAAGACACCTTAAATTCAAACTCTAATCTTCCTGATTCCAGACCCAGTGTTCTATTCAATGCATGATCTAGTTGTCCTTGAGGGCAGGGTATAGGCAAGTCATTTGACCTCTGGGACAATTTCCTCAACTATAAAATGGGCATCATAATAGTTCCTACTTCTCAGGATTGTGTGAGGATCAAATGAGATAAAATTTATAAAGTACTTAGCCAAGTGCCTTACTCATAGTAGGTACTATGTAAATGCTAATTGTTGGTGGTGATGGTGTTATCTACCACTTTAGGTTTGTTGCCATTTTTAATGATAAAGGTGTGGCAATGCTTGAAAGCAGCTGCAACATGCATGATGTTCTGACTTTTGTCATAGAAAATAAGAAACATGGGAGGAATAGACTCAATTCAAGAGGGCATTGCAAGGGAGCCAGATTTCAAAATAAGATGGTCAAACCATCATTGGTTGAAGTCATGGAAGATGAGGAATTTGCCCATGTCTAACCTGGATGAATAAAGGGGAAGAAGGAGAGTAAAACTGAATAGTGCCCTAAGCATAGATATTAGCAGCTGAGCAAATACTTGTGGATATCTAGAATAAACAAAATAATAGACTGGAAGTTAGGCTGGAGGGACTTGTAACTGATATAGAACTTGATATGTCAAGGGAATTTTTAGAACAAGCAACTTCAGGATTAGGGATTTAGCAACTAGGGATTAGGATTATAGACTAAGAACAGTCCCTCACTTTGTAATCTTCTCATTCATTTGTAAACTGCTGGAAAAGAAAATTGGATGCAGAATGAGTATCACCCAAAAATGGTCCAATTGCTGCTCCAGAAGTAGTTGTAAAATGCCTCCAAAACAAGAGCTTTCAGAACTTTTACAGAAATTCAAGATGGACAATAACTCCAACTCTCATTGTCTTCCACTCCCCTTTTTCTTCTTTGGATTCCCCTTCAACACATATTAAACCCCCTTGTCTTCCTGTTGCATGATGGCAGTGGAAGGTAGAATATTGGGAAAGTATCTCTATTGTCATGGTTATTCTGACATTGACATAATTTTGGATGGAGCATTATATCCTAATGTTTCAATTGGAATTTTAGTGTGCTAATGATCACCTCTGAAATGACAATCTCCAGAGTGAAGATCAAGGTCTTTGATAATAGATTACAGATTTTCAATATGAGTAGGAGTTGGCAGTTGAGAATGTTAATACAAGAATCTTAAGATCTGAATCATGCCAAAACCCTTTCTCAATATCTCTTAAGTTCTTCTTTCCATCTTTTCTCTCACAGATGCCTTAGTAGAGTGATGCTTTAGAGTTAGAAAGACCCAAATTTGAATCCCCCCCTTTATTTAATAGCTGATAAATGACCTTTGGCAAGTCATTTAACCTCATATGTAAAATAAGAGCTTGGATTCAATTGCTTTTAACGTCCTTTTCAACTCTATATCTATGATCTTACGATCTACCCTATCCCTTTCGCCTTATTCCCCCATATTGTATTTTCTCCTCCCTTTTCCTTAGCTCTGTCCCTTTTTTCTATCCAATTCCTTCTTTCCTACTTTCTCTTTCTTTTTTCCATCATTTCTTTCTTTTCTGATTCTGTGGTAGTTCCCCAAACCTCCCTGCTTCTTCAAAACATGCTCAACTATGTACTTTTGGCATTTATCAAACCAGCTAAATTCTCCCTTTGGAAGGCATCACTGAAGGTCATCAATAAACATAAATGTTTTAAAAAAAAATAACACAACTACAATTCCATTGTCTTCTATTGCTTTGGTTTCAAGAACATTGAAAATGACCCAATGATCTGAGAAAAATGTGTTTTTCCTGAAATTTCTCCTGGAGATCACCTTCATATTTGAAGAAAGCAGGAAGCCCAGGGGGGGAGGGGGGAAGGAAGGGAATTGAAGGGACAGACAAATTGCTATCAGTTTATTTGTTTTGACAAAGTGTCTTACTGGAAGTTTCTTGTCTTTACATTAATTTAAAATCACAAGCCCAAAGCTACAGCTTTTTCCTCCCTAGAGAGTATATTGTTCTTGAAGCCAGCTTTCTCCCTTTAAGGCTATGAAGGGTAAGGACAGTATTGTCAATCTATTATGCTTTTTTAAAATTCTTGTAATATTTTTGGTGCTTGCTATCTTTTAATGCAATTTCATCTTACATGCAACCGACAACAACTCTTGGCTCTTTGAAAAGAAATTATGCAGAAAGAAATCAGAATGCTGCACATGTATGGTGGTCATGTTAGTAGTATGGATCTATTAACCAGAGCCAATTTTGCATTAGAGAAAGGAAAGGACTAAATTAGAATCAGGGCTGGCAGAAACATTTTCCCATCTGGTCCTATCCTTACCTACTACCTTAACCTCCAACAATCCTTCCTACCTAAGCAGAGAGATTCTTTTGAGAGGGGAAATAGATTAAAATGTGTTTGTTTGAGGGGAGGTTTTTCAGAAGATATATTGTCTGTGTGCTTTTGCTTATATTTTGTTTGTCCCAGAAATGAGTTTAGTAAAGGCGCCTTTGCCCATTTCTTTTATATTAGAGTTTGTCAATCATCTTAACAACATGCTCATTTTATGACCTGAATAAACAGATGGGCTCTGTGTGCCCATTTTTACCCATGGCATCAGCCAGCATTTCACCTGGAGTCCAGCTTCAGCATCCCCCCTCCAGTCCCCTAATGCCTAATCTGTTTTCTTTGTAAGGGTCAACTTCAGTTGCTGCTGACTTGACATTTTCAAAGACTCAAAGTGGTCTTTATTACAACCCTTGACTTCACCTTCTCCGCCAGCAGGAAATTTTATACTGCTCTGATCCATGCAATTCCAAGTGAGCCAGAATGAGAGCTGTTTGAATGGTAAGACAGTGCCACCAGCTGGCAAGAGAGATCCTCTCCCTCTTTTACTTCCATTATTTTCATATTCCCTCTCTGAGTCTGTCTCTGTGTCTTTGCTCATCTGTCTCTCTTTCTCCATGCCTCTTTCTCCCTTCACCCTCCTTTATCTCGCCATTCTCTTCTACCTTATCCCCCTCTCATTTCCTGGGATGTATAAGATTCCTCATTTTCTGCTTTTTATCCTTCCCCTTCAAACTATCATAAAAAGACTAGAATTAAAGAAAGTCTCTGTTCAAGTCCCTGCTTTTTTGAAATTCAGAATAATTTAGCACTGGGAGCCAAATTAGTGCAGAAGGTTCTGTAGTTCCTTTTTCATGCGATCAAATGAAAGATGATGGCATTTATCCTACTCTCTGCTCAGGTCCTTAGGCACTGATTGACTGTCTTGTCTCACATTCAAAGCAGCTTAATATGCAGTCTTTTCACCCATGCCCTCTCATTTAGGTCCTCAGCATTGCCCCAACTACAAACCACTCCTCTGGAACTGAGTCTTTTAACTACCCCTCAAAGAACTATTGCATTTTTAGGCAGAGGCAATAGCACAGCTGTATTGAGCTGCTTGCTTTTAAACAGAAAATGACACTGATTGTCACAAAATATAACAAGTGCCGTATGTACATTTCATTGGAATCGCAAGCTCAAATTAGCCTGTCAGAATCTCACTGTACCCTGATGCCAGCATGTCAAATGACACAATTAGCTCAAGAGAAGAAAGAAAAGGCTTGTCAAAGCCATCACAGCTTTGAGTTCCATCCCTTTGCTGGGTGCCTTGATTACATCCGAATGCATTTCATTTTGCACTTGCAGTAAGGTATAGGTGACTGCATCTCTCCCTTTCAAAATTCAAAACAATCCTCCATTTAAGGGATGGGAATAGGAGGGAGGGAAAGAGAGAAAGGAAGAAAGAAAGGATGAAGAAAAAAGAAAAGGGAGAGAGAGCAAGAGAGAGACAGAAAGATGATAGAGAGTCAGAAGGAAAGAGGGAAGGAGAGAGGGGGGAGGGAGAGAGAGACAGAAACAAAGAGAAATAGAGAAGAAAAAGAAAGAGAAAGGAGAGACAGAGAGAAGAGGTTTTTGTAAAGCCTTACATGCCTTTTTTTTTATTCTCTACCATTCTGCAAATGAGAAATTATCAAAGGCTGAACTCCTATCCTTTGTAAGGAAAACAAAGTGCTGTAGAAAAAGATATAAAATTCAGATTGAAACTGAAAAGATCAAAGCTTTAGAAAAACTAGCCAAACATGATTAAACACCCACCAAGGCAGAAAGTTCCAGCTCTGTTTGTAGTATATAATCTTTTCAGATGATAGGAAAACAGAAGTAAGTTTTTATTTAACACCAACTCAGAATATAGGTCCCTCCAGTCCCATGTCCTGCCTGGAGTAATATTTAATACCATATGTGATCCTTCAGAAAAAGACTTAAATATGTTCCCCAAAGGGCAAATGACTAACCCAAGAGAGAAGCTAGAAGAAGAGGAGAGCTGGGAAATAATAACTACAAAAGCTAGAATGTCAAGGTCCCAAAATGCAAACTCTAGTGTAAGAATTCTTCGTGTGCGTGTGTGTGTGTGTGTGTGTGTGTGTGTGTGTGTGTGTGTGTGTAAAATCAGGGACTCCTTTGGCAATCTGGAGATTGCCACAGACTCTGTCATAGACTCATGTTTTTAAATGCGTAAAAAAATTGCAGAGAATCAATATGCCAAAATACAATTATCAATTTTTTAAAAAAAACTTTACAGACCCCAATGTTAAGAAACATTGCTAAAGCACAATTTATTAGTGTAGTCTTTAGAGTACTTCTAATGATAAACAGAAGGCAGACTCACATGATCTGATTTCCTTTTCCTTCCTGTCAGCCCTTTTTGTTATTTTTTCATCCCAAGAAATCAATGGAGTTTGTGGGGTAAATGCAGTCTGGAGAGCTCCTTCCTAGTCCCAGCCAGGAGACAAAAGTCTTCCTGGTCTTGCCTGAAGTTAGTCATGAGACAAAGAGAAGCTAGGATACAATCTGAGGTGGACACAGTGTGTGGAGCTATGAGGTCAGCTTAAGGCTAGAAGCTGGGAGGACAAATCCAAGTCTACTTCAGGAAACGTTTGTGTTCTAAATAATGGGCATCTTTTCTAGCCTGAGTCCCAAAGCCTCTTCTCACTGAATAAGATCAACTAACTTCCCCTTCCCACCCCATATCAGGGAAATGAGCAATCTCCATCATGTCCTTATTTTCAACTTGCTACAATAGAGACTTTAAGGAATTTTCCCTTTGGATAACATCTGAGACTCGTGTCAGTTGTTATCTTGCTCCCAAAGGGAGAACACCTTCACTAAATTGTCTAGTGCATAGTCTCAACTGTATGGTTTCTCTGATTTCTGTTTTTCTATCAACTTGAATAAATGGGGTTTTTTTTGCTACTTTTAATGTCATGTGTTCATGGTAGAAAGGGAGTTAAGTCTTGGATGTAAAGCTTGGGTTCTCTTTTCCTCCAACTAATAATCAGTGATCGGAAGTTTAGTTAGAACCTGAAAACTGCATCCTGGAGACTAATAATTTATTTAAAGGAACATCTATCTTGATACCCTTTTCTTTAAGGACAGCAGAATGATCAGCCTCTTCCTTCTCCTTCCTGTTTTCCTTCCTGGAAGGAGATAAAGTTTCTATGGATCATGGAGGACTGGGACACAAGGGGAGATATTGAGGGAGAAGAAACTAGAGATGTGCATTTTACCTCCCTTTTAAGCCACACAATGATGCCTTCATATTATATGTGGGGGAATGTCTCACTACACATGAATCAGTAAATGATGAGAACATCCAACATTTTTAAAGTTGCTAATTTTTTCCTAAAGTCATAGACATGGAGATGGGAAGAACCTTAGAGGTCTACTACTTTTAAAAGTACTTACTTTAAAAAAATAAGAAAGCTAAGATGTAAGTCTGGGAATTGACTTATCCAAAGCTACTTAGTAAATAATGACAAAGTCAAGATCAAAATGAGGGCATTAAATCTAATATTACCTTAACTGCCTAGGTCAAGTTCACATATGTATGTGTGCATGTAATATGTGTATGTGTATAAATACACCTATACCCCCAGTTCACTCGTATACACATGTATATATCTATTTTATATTTATACACAAATCTGTGATATTGTATATGTGTGTGTGTAGATATCCTTGTTTTTCTCCATAAAATGACTACATTGAATACATACACATATGTGTGTTTACATGTACATAGATACACACAATTATGCATACAAATTATAGGCAGATAGGTGACAAAGTAGATAGAACTTCCTGAAGTCAGGAAAATCATGAGTTCAAATCCAGCCTTAGATATTCCTAGCTATGTGACTACAAGCAACTTACTTTTTTGCCTCAGTTTCCTCATTTAGAAAAAAAATGAGTTAGAGAAGAAAATGGTAAACCTCTATATATTCTTGGCTAAGAAAACTCCAAATGAGATCACAAAGGTTTGAGCATAACTGAAATGATTGAACAACAACAAAATGCATATAAATGTAATCTCATAAAATGAGTATTTCTCTCTTATATTTAATAACTAATTTTTGAATTTTTCCTTTTTTCTGTTACCTCATTCAGAAATCAGCCTTATTGCTCCCATAGCTTTTGAAATGCAGGGCTGACCTTTTTGTAGTGGCTAGAAACTGGAAACTGAAGGAATGCCCATCAATTGGAGAGTGGCTGAATAAATTATGGTATATGAATGTTATGGAATATTATTGCTCTGTAAGAAACGACCAGCAGGACGATTTCAGAGAGGCCTGGAGGGACTTGCATGAACTGATGCTGAGTGAAACGAGCAGAACCAGGAGATCATCATACATAGCAACAACAGTATTACATGATGATCAATTCTGATGGACATGGCTCTCTGCAACAAAGAATTGTCTCAAACCAGTTCCAATTGTTCACTGAAGAAAACCATATACACCCAGAAAGAGGGACATGAAATATGGACCACAACATAACATTTTCATGATCTCTATTGACATTTGTTTGCATTGTGTTGCCTTTCTCTGATTTTCTTTTTTTCTTGTAGATAGGATTTTCCTTGCATAAATTGTCAAGCATTTCAACGTTATTAACATGCAGTGGAGTTCCTGTCATCTAGGGGAGGGGAGGGGACTGGGGGTAAAATTTGTAATGGAAAGCTTTGTAAAGATCAATATTGGGGAACTACCCATACATATGTTATACAAATAAAAAGCTTTAATAAAAAAAAAAAAGAAATGTAGGGCTGATACTGAAAGGGAGAACTCAGCTCTGATCAAAAAGTAAATTTAGGTGAATTAATGGATTCCAATACCTTATGTTTTACTCAAACAGGTCTGAGGAAATGTGTATTCTCCCTTCTGTCAGACAGGTAATATAGATACAGAAAATTCTCTTTAATCCAAACTGAGTGATCAGTCCCATATCTCAGACCTTAATTAGAATAGGTCCACCTCTTATTATAAAATTCATTCTCTCAATAATTAAACATAGAATTTATTTCCATATCTATGTATATATTCATATATGCATATATAAGTATGTATTAAGTGATTATATTAAAAGTCTAAATACGTAAAAACATTGTATATACATATAAAAGTATTAGAATGAAAATGCTCATATATATATACATGATGTATTTGTATAATTAAATTTTTGAATGTAATCATTTAATGACATGTATAAATGTATATGTTTATACCCATGCACACAGATATATATTAAAACATAAGTATGTGTACATGTATATACACCCATATTTCTTTCTTTCTTTTTGATAGTCTAAGACACATAAGAACTGGTTTGAATCATCTTCAGGTCTTTTATTATTTTTCTTCTCTAAGGCATTCCTTCCAAATTCATCTACAAGGAAAAAAGGGAAAAGGGTCTAACACAGCTGAAATCTCTTCTGTATTTTAAAAGAAGTCTAATTATTCCCATCAGCACATCTAACTAAAAAAGTTTGTTAGATCATCCGTATCAGAATAGGGCATTGAGTGAAAAAAGTCTCCCTCCATCCAGAAGGATGCACAAGGAACACAATTCTTAGCTACACATTTATTGTTTGGAAAAAACCAACTTCCCCATGCATATCACAAATATCAACAAGCAGCATCAGAGCTTAGAGTAAAAGCTACCACATGGGCAAATAAATTTGAATCCAATCTGAAAGTACAATGTTGGTCAGCTTTAAGATTTCAGAGGGATGTAATACCGGGGTGTATTCAGCTTTCCTCTCCATCCTACCTCCCATGTTTATTACACTCACCTTTAAACTTCTCTAAATCCTAGCATCATAAATCCAATAACTAGGCCTGTTAAGCATTATCTTCCCCACAGCATCCTCCTGAAACAAAGAACAAGCTTGGTCTGCAGGTGAAGTTCTTGTACTCTGGCTCTTTATTTCAAGGAGGCCAGGAAATCTCAGGATAACACTGTCATTCTCAACCCAGAGGCAACCCACAGGGACTGGTAGACTCTGAATAGGGCTACTATTGAGGGGACTGTGGCAATCTCTGGAGGGAAGAATAACCTGGCAGGAAATTCAAAATAATAAGAATGCAAAGCTAAGCAAGGAGCCCTGGACCTCAGAAGAACCAAATACACACTTCTGGCTTATAAAGGCAGGGCAGAATTTAGAACTTTAAGCTCATTCTCTCCTGAAGACCATATTGCCCAGAAATACAAATGTGTTCTCTGGTCTGCAGGGTGTTTTGTGGGTGATGATGATGTTGTTGCTGTTAAACTGCTTTGGAAGCAGCCAGGTGGTTCAGTGGATAGAGAGCTGGGTCGGGAGTCAGGAGGACCTGATTTCAAATCTGGCCTCAGATACTTATTAGCTGCTCTATCTTCTCAGGAAATACTCTGAGGAAAGCTAAGTAAACGACCTCAACAAATAGAGATCAATAGTAGGAAACATATTAAAATAGGTATTTACATAAAGTAGTACTAGAAACTCCTTCAGAGTTACTAAAAGTTTGAAAGAAATCAGCTCCTCTCTAGGGACCCAACCTCCTAGAGGGAGTGGGAGTTGAGTGAATGAGCTCAGAAGAGACACTACATTAATATCACCACTTAATCAATATTGAGGGACTTTTAGGTGCCCACCCTGGTGCTGTTTTTAAGACCAAATTTAGCAATTATGCCTGCCCTTGATGAATTTACAACCCAAGGCTGATGACAAACATATGGGACAAATTGTTGTCTTTTCTGTTCACAGATTGCATGTGCTCCTTTAATCCTTATGTGAGAATGTGGTTGAAAATAATATACAAACGTTGAACAAGCACATGAATAAAAACAGTGCCAGAGAGAACCATCACTAGCTAATTTTGCAGGGGAGGCAAAAATATAAAATCATATACAACACACACTTGTGCACACACACACACACACACACACACAGCTTCTATTCTAATCACAGAGTGTGCTTAACAAAGTGGAAGAAATTGTATCTATTTTTCTATTCAGATTTGCCAACCTGATATAGATGTAACCCTTGCTTCTTTTACAAAGGGAAAATAAACGTATGTCTAGGGGTGTGATGGAGAGGCCCTCCCCCTCCTCAATTTCAGAATATAATGCAAATACTTTTTTTCTTTCTGTGGGCCATAATGACTTAAGGATCCATGTTGCACGGTGGAAAAAAAAAAAAACTTTTAATGGCTCCTGAGCAGGACCTTGATGGGTAACAAGATCCTTCAGGTCTTTCTTCCCTGAAAACTTTCAAGTAACATTGCTGTGAGCCGATGGGTAGAGTGAGGGACAGCAAATACCATACTTTTCCACCTCATCCCTAGTATCTAAACACTTGCTACAATTGTTTATTCTCTATTGTTTATTCATTTCTGATTTTAGGTGAATGAGACAGAAGTGACCAGATTATAGATTTATGAATATCAAAAGATTGAAAGCTATCCACACTCAGCACCTGGAATTGATAGCAGAGACCACAAGAGCAGGAAGAATCACAAGAGTTAAGTAGGCTGCTTGACCTACCCCAGTGTCCTGGTCCATCAGCTAAGCACTGGACCAGTAGCAAGGGAATGACCTGTCCATCACTAATGCCTCACTTTGATATGGATTTGGTTGGGAAATGACAAAGGTTAAAAGAGAACTCAGGTCCACTTGTTGCCATGGGAGTCTTATCACCTCAGTATTAATTTAAGTTTGAAATTTATCACTACACACCTGTCAGATTGGCTAAGATGACAAGAAAATATAATGATGAATGTTGAAGGGAATGTGGGAAAACTGGGACACTGATACATTGTTGGTGGAGCTGTGAATGGATCCAGCCATTCTGGAGAGCAATTTAGAACTATGCTCAAAAAGTTATCAAACTGCATACCCTTTGACCCAGCAGTGTTTCTATTGGGCCTATATCCCAAAGAGATCTTTTTTTTTTAATTTTTTT
>JAJPUD010006306.1:62869-76111 GCA_023553655.1 Myrmecobius fasciatus | reverse complement strand
TATTATTAAATGCTAAGTCTCATGCATACAAAATTGTTTTATAGCCTATTTTAATCAGTCCCCTTTCTTTCTGAATCTAGGAAATACATAATTAACATATTTTTCTTAGCCATCAGCTTAAATAATTAAATGGTGTGACTAACATTTAGATGGAACAAACACAAAAGTCCTTTCATATGGCTTAACATTTTATGAAGATCAGCAAAAAAAAAATAAAATAAATCACTTTTTTGATCTTCAAATTACTCATTTTGAATTAGTGAAAGAACTAACTATCTTTGGCATTTTAACTTAGAAAATGTTTTTTCTCCTAAGTTCTACATGAAAACATAAAACACTAACACAGAGTTTCAGGGAATAACGATTATTAGCCTAATATATGAGAAACAAATTTTTTAGGATGTGATTAAGATTTAGTGTCTTAAAGGGATTCTCAGGACACTAATTAGAATGTGACCACCATGGAGCACAAAACTCCATAAAATTAGATTCTTCTGTACTCATTTGGCTCATCCCCTATTCCTAATCCCTAACCCTGGCCAGGTGCCAATGGGGGAGAAAGGGTAAAGGAGATGAAGTTTGACATAGATGTTCCCCTAACTCTTCTTTCCATAATCATCTTCTAGGTTCCTGAGCCCTTTGTGTTTTCCTTTTCCTCTTAATGTCCTACTCCATTTAGGTTTATTGTCCCTGGACAATGAGTACTCCATGCTACATACTTAAATTTCTATATCAAAGTTTAACCACCTTTTATCCCATTCCTTCAAACCACTCAGTTTATAATTTCATAATTTATGACAAACCAGTTCAAAACAAGAAAAGAAATTGATGAGAAATTGAAATTACTTAAAATGTCAAAAGCCCTTAGATCCAGGCTCCTGATTTTCCATATGAAGAAATCTGTCCAAAGATAGGAAGTAACATCATCTATTCCAAAGTTAATGATGGAGTAGAGACTGTCTCAATTCTTCTAATAATTGATGATGACAATATTTAATAGGAATCCTTCAGATACAAAACTTTAATCTAAATCTCCATTGCAAATAATCTCTGGCAGAATAATGGAAAGAGAACAAACATATTCTAAAAGTGAAAAAACCTGGATTTAAATCCTGACATGGCTATTTATTAGGTTGGCTCAGTGGCAGTGAACCCAGATGGAGAAGGTACACTTCAATGTCTAAGTGAAAGATAAAGGCTCTTTTGAAGGATATCAGACAGGTGATGGTGGACTTCATAAGAAGGAGGGCTGAAGCCTTTGGGATAGGAGACTGGAAACTGGGAATCCCTTATTCTATGTCATCTCCTTAACATGAACCATAGAATTGAGATAGCATGGGCTAGTGTATATTTAGGAAGATTTAATTTCAAATATTACCTTGGACATTTTACTATGGGACCATGTGCAAGTTCCTTCATCTCTCTGAGCCTCATTTTACTCATCTGTAAAATGGAAATAATAGAAGCTATGTTTAAGCTTGCTTGTGAGGCTCAAATGAGATAATATACCTACAGTACTTTCTAATCTTTAAGATGCTGCATAATATAAAATTAATTATAGTGTAATGATCATGTTGTATTGATGAAATGACCATCTTCTTTTAAGAAAGCACAAAGGGTGGCATAGTGGGACAACCTTCAAGTCAAAAAGACATGGATTCAGGCCTTATCTACAGTACACACTGAATATTTGACCACGGGCAAGTTACTTTACCTTTAGTGTCCCCCAAAATATTCTCTACAATTAGAACTCACAATCTCCTTCTTTACTAATTGAGGGAGTTTCCATACCAAGTCCCTTATAGTGGTGACATCAGAGATCCAGACCCACCCTCCACTAAAAAATAAATAATTAAAAATTAAAATAGGGAAATCAGCCTTTCTGCTGTTGTCAGTAAGTAGAATAATATGCTAAATGCTACTCTGCTGCTTACAAGTTTGTGCCACTGAGTGCCTTTCATTAAAATGATTTGACATTTGATGTGAACACATAAGTCAATCTGACAATAATGCATTTTTGCACAGACTTAAGAACAAACAAGCCATGGCCTCAAGGTATTGGTGGGAGTGGATTACCCTCTCATTCAGACCTGCTTTTAGACAGGGGGTTTTGATCAGGCAAAATGTCAAGCAATCATTGTTAACAATAGTAACAGCATTTTAGCCTTGTACTATATATTGTGTTGAGATTGTTTTAGACAGGATGCCCTGCCATCTTGTGGCTGTTATGAAGGAAATCTCCTATTTTTTAAAAAGAAAAATACAAATGCATATGATGACCCAAAATCAGTATTAAGGGTGAAAGATTTCGGGGTCATGTGGTCCAACTATTTCATTTTAGATATGCAAAAAAATAAGTCCTAGAAAGATCATTTTACAGCATTTCTGAAACACAGAAATCAAAAACAGCTAAACATGATCAATGAATTAAAGTCACACTATCTCCAAGACCTTTGCCTTCTTGTTAGCAAGCGCTCATTATTTGCCGGATAGTCATGAAGGAAGATTATTCCAAGGACTCACTTCTGGTCAAGAAACAAGAGAAGGACAGAACAAGGTCTCAACTCTGGATCCCTGATCCCTGATCCATTAATAAGAAGCCAGAGTAAATGGCTATAATTATACATACTTATAATGACACTGGAAATACATAGTTTGCAAGAATTGATGCCCTGATATCAGTAATCTCCGGTACTTCCCTGGATATTATTTCTCTTTTTCTGTCCAACATTTAAAGAAGGAAGGCTTATTAGGTGACCATGAATGAAGTTATAAATCAAATCCAAAACTATAAACATCCTAATAAGAAGGACTCAAGTAACTTTAAAGAATTTTCTTCTTTTATTTTGTATCTTCTCTGGATATTCCTCTTCTAAGTCTTTCCTCCATCCTATTCCTTCAACACCCCATTATTTTCAGGGAATCTGGGGAAAATCTCATCATGATTATCCCCTGTAGAATAACTCCAAACGCCCTTTTGGACGATGACAGAGGCAACAGGGACTACAATCAAGATTTCAGTTAACATTTTATGTCTTGAAACTTTCTAGCTCTGTGGCTTATGGCTATAAGCTTCAGTTTCCTTATTTATGAGATAAAAGATTTGGACTAGGTGGTCTCTAAAGTCCCTTTTAGCTCTAAATCTATGATCCTGGAGTTTTCTGAAGTCAAAATGCTTCATTAAGCCATAATCTTCTATGTAAATTGAGTTGTTTTTCTCTCCATTACTGTGGTCATTGTATAAATGGTTTTCCATTTCTACTCATTTGACTGTTTCATTTCATATAAGTCTTCCAAGTTTTCTTGGAGGAGAGCTAGGACTAGGGCAAAGAAAAAATAACAAAAGATTCTTTTCAAATCTTGGGCCACCATTCCTGATTACAAAAATCAGTCCCTGGCCCCAAGGATCATACATTCTTTGGGGGGAAAATACCCTTGTGAATTCATTCTTAAGGCACTATATATATACATATATATATATGTACACATATATACATATGTATATATGTGTGTATATACAAATATATATACATATATATTTCATTAAAATACCACAATTTGCTTAGCCTTTCCCCAATTGATGATCAGTCTTTTTTTTCACAATTGTATACTACTATAAATGTTTTTATAACTTTTAATTCTTTCATGCTAAAATCATGGTTAGGAAGTAGCTTTTCTCCGATCCTTGGATTTTGAGGCTGTAGGCTTCTTCTGTCTTCTAGCACTACAAATAATAGACAAATAGGTAGAAGCTTTCAAATATCAAAAAGTATGACATGCATAGTTTCCTGTAGCTTTATAGGTATGTACTCATAAGGACATATCCTGATTCCATTGAACCTTTTGTCTGTTCACAAAACGATTTAACGCTGTCCATTGGAAAGGTCCTGGCTAGGATATCCTTGGGTGTGGTAAAGCATGAATTTAGACATAAATCTGCCAAATCAAATACTTATCTGAGCAACTTGGTTTCAAAATACCAATGTAAATTAGAGTGCAGAAAATTAGACTAAGAAAAAATACACTAAAGTATACTTTTTTTATGTAACACTTTGGTTCCTACAGAATCATAGATATACCTGCATATATCACTTCCAAAATGCTTCTTATTTTCATCTCTTTTATTTCTAAGATAAGATCTATACACACCAATTCTAAAGATTTGCTCTTGTCTATACCCTTCTGGTAGCCACCAATTCTAGGAAAGCAAAATGGATGAAAATATGTGTTGTCCAATGAGCCTACCACTTGATATTACATTTATTTCTTTAACTTCAATTATCCTTTAAACTAGTTTTAAAAGTGAACATCTTGATTTTCATCTTGTACTCATTAATTAGTTCTAATATTTTATTAATACTATTATAGTATGCATTAACTATTAATCTATTTTAAAGATAATTTATAAGAATGATTAATGATAATTAAAATTTAATTATTATGGGGCGGAGCCAAGATGGCGAACTGCAGACAGCTTTCTCTGTGACCTCCTTGGGACCTTCCCTCAGACCCAGACAAAGTGAGCCTTCGAACTGATTTTTGAGTGAGGGCTCCGTCAAACATTTGGACTACAACGCGCTTCTATCAAAAATCTACCTTGAAAGAACTCCGGAGAAGGTTAGCCTCAGGGGAAATCGGCCGCTGGTCACAATCAGACTCCAGCCGGGGCGGAAGTCAGGGCTGCGATAGAGGGGCGGATTTGAGGCACCCAGGAAGCCCCAGGGAGACGCCTGGGCCACTTTGCTCTGCTTGCGGGCAGGTGCTTTGGCAGATCTGCCTTTGGTAAAGGGTGGATCGAGAGCAGCTGAAAACGTGGTCCTAGTGCGAATCTAGCCTGACCAGCCTCAGACCAGAAGTCAACTCAGCAAACTGCCCCAGGGCAAATACAAATTGTTGCAGTTTTCTCTGCTTTTGACCAATATCCCAACTTTAAATCATGAGCAAGAAGCAGAAGAGAGCTCTCACCATAGAAAGCATTTACGGAGAAAATATAGATCAGTCCCCAGACCCTGACATTATGAAAACAATCCCAGATGAAGCCACAAAGGCAGACTTAAGTTGGTCTCCCTTTCAGAAGGCTTACCTGGATGATTGCATTAAGAATCTCAAAAGAGAACTAGAAGAAGAATGGGGAAATAAATTGAGATCAGGGCAACAGAAATATCAAAAACTGGAAAATAGGACTGGTGAATTGGAAAAAGAAAACAGTTCACTGAAAAACAAAATTGGTGAATTGGAAAAAATCACCAATTCACTAGAAAATAAAAATGGTGAACTGAAAAACAAAATTGGTGAATTGGAAAAAGACAACAATTCACTGAAAAACAAAATTGGCGAATTGGAAAAAGACAACAATTCACTGAAAAATAAAACTGGCAAAATGGAAAAAGAATGCATTAAATCAAGAAATACAATTGGCCAGCTACAAAAGGAACTAAAAAAGATAACTGAAGGAAATAATAGTTTAAAAATTAAAATTGAACAAATAGAAGTAAATGACTCAATAAGACTTCAAGAATCAGTTAAACAAAAACAAAAAAATGAAAAAATAGAAGAAAATATGAAATATCTCCTAGGAAAAACAACTGACTTGGAAAACAGATGCAGGAGAGACAATTTAAGGATTATCGGACTCTCTGAAAGCCACGATGAAAAAAGGAACCTGGATGCTATCTTCCAGGAAATCATGAAAGAGAATTGCCCTGATGTTTTAGAATCAGAAGGCAAAATTGGCATTGAAAGAATTCACCGATCACCTCCAGAAAGAGACCCCAAAATTAAAACCCCAAGGAATATCGTGGCCAAATTTCAGGACTATCGCACCAAGGAAAAGATATTGCAAGCAGCTAGAAAGAAACAGTTCAAATACCGAGGAACTGTCATTAGAATTACACAGGATCTGTCAGCTTCCACTTTAAAGGATCGAAGGGCCTGGAACCAGATATTCCAAAAGGCAAAAGAACTTGGATTACAGTCAAGAATAAGTTATCCAGCTAGAATGAGCATCATCTTCCAGGGAAGAAGATGGTCATTCAATGATACAGGAGAATTTCACCTATTTCTAATGAAAAGACCTGATCTGAACAAAAAATTTGACCTCCAAATAGAGAACTCAAGAGAAGCATAAAAAGGTAAAAAGGAAAACTCTTGAGAACTATATTTTTACTATAGGTATCCTTTAAAGAATGACAGTATAATTTGATTTTTCTTTGATAATAATGGAAAAGAAATTAGAGGTTGAAGGGATACCATACTGAAAAAGAAAAAGGGGGGAGGGGGGGAAAGGAGGCAAAATAAAGTAAAAATAAAGGAGGTAAAATAAGGCAAAATCTCATAAAGAGACATAGAAGATCTAATATAGTTGAGGGAAAGAAGGGAGGGTGATGAGTATTGTGTAAACCTTACTCTCATTAGATTGGACTCTAAGAGAGTATATCAGACACATTTGGCTTCAAAGAAAGGCCTGACCCTCCTTGTGAAAAGGTAGGAGGGAGGGGAGAAAAGGAAAGGGACAAACTAATAGAAGGATTAGGGGAAAGGTAAAAAGGGGAGGGAGGGACTCTAAAGGGAGGAAGATTATTGGTGGGAGGTGGTCATCAAGAGCAAAGTACTGGGGAGGAGGGGAAGGGAGAGAGGGGAAAGGGAAGAGAAAATCATAACTCTGGGTAAATAAGATGGCAGGGAATACAGATATAGTTATTTTAATTGTGAATGCGAATGGGATGAACTCTCCCATAAAACGGAAGCGGGTAGCAGACTGGATTAAAAGCCAGAATCCTACAATATGTTGTTTACAAGAAACACATCTAAAACATAGAGATACATACAGAGTGAAGGTAAAGGGCTGGAGCAGAATCTTCTATGCTTCAGGTGAACAAAGAAAGGCAGGGGTAGCAATCCTTATCTCGGGTCAAGTAAAAACAAAAATAGATCTAATTAAAAGAGATAAGGAAAGAAACTACATTTTACTAAAGGGTTCCATAGACAATGAAGCAGTATCAATACTTAACATATATGCACCAAGTGGTATAGCATCCAAATTCCTAGAGGAGAAGTTAAGAGAGATGCAAGGAGAAATAGACAGTAATACTATACTAGTGGGAGATCTCAACCTTGCTCTCTCAGAATTAGATAAATCAAATTCCAAAATAAATAAGAAAGAAGTTAGGGAGGTTAACAAAAGGCTAGAAAAGTTAGCTATGATAGATCTCTGGAGGAAATTGAATGGTGATAGAAGGGAGTATACTTTTTTCTCAGGGGTTCATGGAACTTATACAAAAATTGATCATGTGTTAGGGCATAAAAACCTCAAAATCAATTGCAGAAAAGCAGAAATAGTAAATGCATCCTTCTCAGATCATGATGCAATAAAACTCACATGTAATATAAGGCCAGGAGAAAATAGGCCACAAGTTATTTGGAAATTAAATAATCTAATCCTGAAGAACGAATGGGTGAAAGAGCAAATTATAGACACAATCGAAAATTTCATCCAGGAGAATGACAACAATGAGACAACATACCAAAATTTGTGGGACATGGCTAAATCGGTTATAAGGGCTAATTTTATATCTCTAGATGCTTACTTACATAAAACAGAGAAAGAGAAGATCAATGAACTTGGCTTACAATTAAAAAAGCTAGAAAAAGACCAAATTAAAAACCCTCAATTAAATACCAAATTGGAAATTCTGAAAATTAAAGGGGAGATCAATAAAATTGAAAATAAGAAAACTATGGAATTAATAAATAAAAGTAAGAGTTGGTTTTATGAAAAAACCAACAAAATAGGTAAGCCTTTAGTTACTTTGATTAGAAAAAGGAAAGAGGAAAATCAAATTATTAGTCTCAAAAATGATAAGGGAGAACTTTCCTCCAATGAAGAGGAAATTAGAGTAATAATTAGGAGTTTCTTTGCCCAACTTTATGCCAATAAATTTGATAATGTAAATGAAATGGAGGAATATCTACAAAAATATAGATTGCCCAGTTTAACAGAAGAGGAAATAAATTATTTAAATAGCCCTATCTCAGAAAAAGAAATAGAACAAGCTATTAATCAACTCCCTAAGAAAAAATTCTCCAGGGCCAGATGGATTTACATGTGAATTTTACCAAGCATTCAAAGAACAATTAATCCCAATACTATATAAACTATTTGAAAAAATAGGTAAAGAAGGTGTACTACCAAATTCCTTCTATGACACAGATATGGTGCTGATAGCTAAACCAGGTAGGGAGAAAACTGAGAAAGAAAACTATAGACCCATTTCCCTAATGAATATTGATGCAAAAATTTTAAATAAGATTTTAGCAACAAGCATACAGAAAGTCATCCCCAGGATAATACATCATGACCAAGTAGGATTTATACAGGAATGCAGGGCTGGTTCAATATTAGGAAAACAATTAGCATAATCAAATATATTAATAACCAAATTAATAAAAACCATATGATTATCTCCATAGATGCAGAAAAAGCCTTTGATAAAATCCAACACCCATTCCTATTAAAAACACTGGAGAGTATAGGAATAAATGGGCTTTTCCTTAAAATGATTAGTAGTATCTACTTAAAACCTTCAGCAAGTATCATATGTAATGGAGTCAAACTAGAACCATTCCCAATAAGATCAGGAGTGAAACAAGGCTGCCCACTGTCACCATTATTATTTAATATTGTCTTAGAAATGTTAGCTTTGGCAGTAAGAGAAGAAAAAGAGATTAAAGGAATTAGAGTAGGTAATGAGGAAACCAAATTATCACTCTTTGCAGATGACATGATGATATACGTAGAGAACCCTAAAGACTCAACTAAAAAACTACTAGAAACAATTCACAACTTTATCAAAGTTGCAGGATACAAAATAAATCCACATAAATCATCAGCATTTTTATATATTACCAATAAAGTTCAGCAGCAAGAGATACAAAAAGAAATTCCATTCAAAATAACTGTTGATAGTATAAAATATTTGGGAATTTATCTGCCAAGGGATAGTCAGGAACTATATGAACTAAACTACAAAACCCTTTCCACACAAATCAAATCAGACCTAGTCATTTGGAAAAACTTAAAATGCTCATAGGTAGGACGAGCGAATATAATAAAAATGACAATACTACCCAAACTAATTTACTTATTTAGTGCCATACCAATCAAACTCCCAAGAAATTATCTTACAGATCTAGAAAAAATAGTAGCAAAGTTCATTATAAAGCAGCGGTCATCAAAACCATTTGGTACTGGCTAAGAAATAGAGTAGTCGATCAGTGGAATAGGATAGAATCACAAGACAAACTAGGCAATAACTATAGCAATTTGGTTTTTGATAAACCCAAAGACCCCAGCTTTTGGGATAAGTATTCACTATTTGACAAAAACTGCTGGGAAAACTGGAAACTAGTGTGCCAGAAATTAGGGCTTGACCCACATCTAACACCACATACCAAGATAAGATCTAAATGAGTTCATCATCTGGATATAAAGAGTGATACTATAAGTAAATTAGAGGAATGTAATATAGTTTACCTCTCAGACCTATGGAGATGGAGTAAATTTATGTCCAAAGAAGAACTGGAACTCTTAATTGAAAACCAGATAGATAACTTTGACTATATTAAGTTAAAAAGTTTTTGTACAAACAAAATCAATGCAGACAAGATTAGGAGGGAAGCAATAAATTGGGAAATCATCTTTACATTCAAGGGTTCTGATAAAGGTCTCATCTCTAAATGATACAGAGAATTGTCTCATATTTTTAAAAATTCAAGCCATTCTCCAATCAATAAATGGTCAAAGGATATGAACAGACAATTTTCAGAGGATGAAATTAAAACTATAGTCATATGAAAAGGTGCTCCAAATCACTGTTGATCAGAGAAATGCAAATCAAGACAACCCTGAGGTACCACTTCACACCTGTCAGATTGGCTAAAATGACAGGAAAAGTTAATGATGAATGTTGGAGGGGTTGTGGGAGGGCTGGGACACTGATGCATTGTTGGTGGAGCTGTGAACGGATACAGCCATTCTGGAGAACAATTTGGAGCTATGCTCAAAAAGTTATCAAACTGTGCATACCCTTTGACCCAGCAGCATTTCTATTGGGCTTATATCCCAAAGAAATCATAAAGGAAGGAAAAGGCCCCACATGTGCAAGAATGTTTGTGGCAGCCCTTTTTGTAGTGGCTAGAAACTGGAAATTGAATAGATGCCCTTCAATTGGAGAATGGCTGAATAAATTATGATATATGAATATTATGGAATATTATTCTTCTGTAAGAAATGGCCAGCAAGATGATTTCAGAGAGGCCTGGAGAGACTTACATGAACTGATGCTGAATGAAATGAGCAGAACCAGGAGATCATTATACACGGCAACAACAGTACTATATGACGATCAATTCTGATGGACATGGCTCTCTTCAACAATGAAATGTTTCAAACCACCTCCAATTGTTCACTGAAGAAAGCCATATACACCCAGAGAGAGGGATGTGAAATGTGGACCACAACATAACATTCTCATACTCCTTGATTGATGTTTGCTTACATTGTGTTTCCTTTATCTGATATATCGTTTCTGTAGATAAGATTTTTCTTGCACAGCAATGATAAGTTTGGAAATATGTATACATATATTCGATTTGCCAATATTTTAACATAATTAACATGTAGTGGATATCCTGCCATCTAGGGGAGGGGTGGGGAGTTGGGGGGAAAAATTTGTAACGGAAAGCTATGTAAGGATTATTGTTGAAGAATTACCCACACATGTTATGCAAATAAAATTTTAAAAAAATTTAATTATTATACTGTTAATATATTTCTGACACTTTACCTCTTTTTTAAGTGGTCTGGAATTTTTTGTCCTTTCATTCTTTATGCAATCAACAACAGTCAAATTTAAGGTTTTGGACAGTATAAAAAAAATATGATTCATAGCATCCTTGTCCCCTTTGAAGTTACTCTGCCAGAATCACTGAAGAATTGTGATGGGACTAAACAGGAGTGAGAATCAGCTTCTATTTTTCTTTGCTTTTGGGTTACCATGGACTAAATATTCATCATTAGATAAGCAGTCTACTATTTCAATTTTCAGAAAGCAGACTTGGTCTGTAGTCAGTCATATATAAGGAATAATAAATAGTTCAACAATATGAGAACTCCACTCATAGCCTAACAATGTCGGAGGAAAACCTGCAAAACATTGATTGGAAACACCTAGCCGAGTGATGAACTAATGAGAGGATGTGAACAGAAGTTGCATGGAATGGCAGAGATATATGATTTGCTAACTCTGTCATTGGAGGAAACTTTTAAATTGATAATATCACAGATCCATTGAAGAGTGTTCAATGTATGTTTTCAAATATCTTCTCAATTGAGATGTTTTATCTAAGATCATAAGTTCTGCTCAAGACTTTTATTTCGCTTTAGAGTACTACTTTAGAGTAGGCTTTGCTCCATACCCTTATTTTAATCTTTATGTTTCAAATATGCTTCTTGTAAACAATATTTTGTTGTGTACTTTTTTTCTAATCTGTTCTATAACCTCTTTCATTTTATCAGTGAATTCATCCCATTCATAATTATAATCATTATATACTTCCCCTCATCATATTATATTATACTTGTCTTATCTTTGTTTTCTGCCACCTCTTTATAGGTATGATAAAAAGAGAGGAGTATGCTCAGCATCAGTTCTTTATGTTCTATATGTTCTTGCCCTCCCCTCCCCTCTTATCTTTCTTTATTGAATCCAATCAGTATTTTTATCTTTTTCTTTTCAACCGATCATTATCATACACCCACTTTAGAGTTAATATTCCTTAGTACTAATCTCTCCCTTAACCTATCATACCCTTCTCTCATTTCTCTCCTTTCCCTATTATTTCCTTTTTGAGTGAAATGTATTTCTATCATTGTGGCTAAGCACAGTCTTCCCTCCTTTGGACAATTTAAATGAAATGTTCAAATAATGTTTTTTTTCCTGCTTGTTTATAATGTCTTCTATCTTACACATATTATGTGAGGTAATTTTTCCATCCTTTCTCTCCCCTTACTTCCTCCAATGTATTCCTTTTTCCTTCTCTTACCATTCTTCTTTTAAGGTCATCAAAAAATACATAAAACAGTCTCAGGACTTCTGATCAAAGTGTCTCTCTAACCCCTGTTTTACTCAATTTTCTCATATAAAAAAAATTAGCTGGAGAAGGAAAAGTCAATCCTGTCCAGTATCTTTGCCAAGAAAATGGTTAACAGCCAGTCATAAATGAAATGACTGAACTATGATCCTGATGATAATAGGCTTTTGAGGAAACAATATTATTTCAACATATTACAATTTTAAATAATTTATCCTATTTAATCCCTTATATTTGGAGATCTATAAATTTAGTCACCCACATTTATCTTTTCATGTTTTTCTTTATCCCAAGTTTGTATATTAAAATCTCCGTGCAGCTTTAGCCTTTTCAACTCTATTTCATCAAAAATGATTTTTCTCCTTTAAGATTATACTCTATTCAGGGTAAGTTATGCTTGAATGTAAATATCATATTGGACCAAGCCATCATGGTTCTAAGAGAATTGGGAAACTATGATTTCTTGAAGTATGACCAGATTCTTTTTTAATTTTTTGTAACATTTCTATAGTTTTATAACTTTTAAACTTTTTTTCTCTTCATTTGATTTTCTGGGTCAGTTGATTTTTATACAAGACACTTTACATTTTTTTCTATTATCAGTTGACTTTTATTGATTTTTTTAAAAATAATGGAGTTATTACCATTTGGTTATTCTAACTATCAGAAATTCTGTTGCTAGAGTAAGATTTTGTATCTTTTATGCCAAGCTTTCTAGTGTTTTCTTCCATTGCTCTTGCAAAAAACAAAATACCTTACCAAGAACTCCACAGACTCACTAATGAATGCAGGAAAGATTTATTTTACATTCTTGAAAGAATGAGTGCTTAGGTGAGTAGGCACACCTTTGAAACTCCAAAGGCAATTCCCACCCCTAACATCTGATTTAGAATAGTCCAAACTTCATGGGGGCTGCTAAAAATCAAACTTCCTCTGAATGTCAGTTTTTTACTTTCCTCTACTAGGAGGGCTGTACCTTTGCTGGTCTAAAAACACGTTGGCCAGCTCCAAGCCACCAGATTCAATATTTTGGATAGGGAGGCATTAGGTCTCTCTATATATAGATATATATATATATATATATATATATAT
>JAJPUD010006306.1:12302-62859 GCA_023553655.1 Myrmecobius fasciatus | reverse complement strand
ATATATATATATATATATATATATATATTGATAAATAAGTAGATAGGTAGATAAATAGGTAGATAGACAGATGGATAGATAAATAAATAAGATAGATAGATAGGCCCTTCTCTTCCTCCCACTAACCTTTCTAGAATCATTCTATTTTCTCATTCCATTCTGCTAGTGGCATCTAAATATTCTTCTATTCCCTTTGCTTTTTCTTTGGTGTAATTTATTCAATAATATTTACTCACCAGAGCAGGAATGATTCAAATCCAGAATTAGATTTCTAGCCTTGAATTTTTACATCCTTAACTTAATTCTTTCTGATTCAGTCTTTCTTACTTCATTGAATGCCAAGGTAAAAAGAACAGCCAATTGGATCAGTGCACAGGTACCCACTCAGTTTCCAGACAAGGCATGTTTGAGAGTGCTGCTTCTACAATACTACCCAAAGTTTTCTTGGGATATGCTCATCCAAGAAATTGCCAGAGCTACCCTCAGTTACATTCCAGACTCAGGTATAGGCCACTATAGTCCCTAGATTTTGGAATCTTTCACCCTGCGAGAAGCTGATTAATCTCCAAAGGTAAGGAACTAGTATAAAGCACTGCAATTCTCCCCAGGATTGTTATTTTGGGAACAGGGGAATTCATTCTCATGTTCTTCCATACCCAAAGAGAATGGAACTCTCTGGGCATGAGGCAATCTATATCACAGACATAAAAAATTGCTTTTTGTTCAGACTCTTTACAGAGTACTTTACCAATTCTACCTAGGCATTGGTGTCTAACTTGCCTTAAGTCCTTAATTTGATTCCCAATCTTCCTAAGAGATCTATATTTATTGCATATATAACTAACTTACTCTTTGATCTGAATTTTCTAAGTGTCTTGTAACAAACCAAACATTACTCCAAATTGGACAGGCAGTTCCATAAAATCCTCTTTCTCTATAAGGACACAATTGTACCTAATTTCAAGACTAGTCAAGCCTCTACAATTCTATAATTTGACAAGTATCAAACTGAATTGTTTATGGGGTATCTTTCCTATTAATATTTACCCAACTCTCAACTTAATGTCCCCATCCTAAACCCCAAATATTACTGCAGCAGGGGAATAGCATCAATCCTACATAACTTCTCCCTTTCATGGATTGATGGACTCCTTACAGGGAACCCGCTCAGACACTAGGTAGTTTGGGGTCCATTCACCAGTCAGTTTCCAGTTCCTTCACAAAAAAATAGGGCCCAAAGTTTTTTGGGGTGTGGGGCAATGATCTCATCTTCTGAAACTATTTCCTGCTGAGAATGGGCATTGAGCTAGGTCATTCTACAAGTTCCCATTTGAAAGAGCTTAAGCTGATTAAAGATCCAATGAGTGCAGTCAGACCCCTGAAGCTGGTCAATACAGATGTCTAGTGTCTAGTGAGCAAGATAAATTGTTAAAAGTTCAGAGGAAAACAAACCTAAGAGAACTAGAGAGAGGGTGAGAGAGTATTAAGAGCCAAACTTTAATTCTTGGAAGATGTGCTTATACCTTCCCTGAAGATTCTGTAAATAGCTAGTTAGACATCATTTCTTTTAATAGAAACTACATTATGCCCCAAAAGCAATTTTCAGAAAGGAGGGATCCCATCAGAATAACAGAGATATTCACAAAATCCTTCATTAATAGATCTCATTTACCTGTCAAAAGCAGGATAGTGATAAAAATTAACCTGACTTCTCTGCATAAGGCATATATGTAAAGCCTCTCTGCCAGTATTTTTTTAAGATATTCCCCCTTTTTTGCCAAGGTCTGTTGCAAGATAGACTGGGAAAGGCCAATATAGGAATCCAACAGCTTTTCAATATAAATTATTCAAAAGAAAACACTATGTACAATACAAACAAATGTTATTCCCACATTAAGAACAGACTTAAATAAAAGTGATTTTCCTATTGATGAAACAAAATATTCCATAAATTATATTCCTCTAAGAAAACTTGAGTACATTAAAATCATCTTCTCTAAATCATATGAAAGATATTTCAGCTTCAGTTTCAATCAATAAAATAACAGGTCTGGGGGCAGCTAGATGGCACAGTGGATAGAGCACCAGTCCTGAAGTCCAGGATCTGAGTTCAAATCTGGTCTCAGACACTTAACACTTCCTAGCTGTGTGACCCTGGGGAAGTCACTTAACCCCAATTGCCTCAGCAAAAAAATAAATAAATAAATAAATAAAATAACAGGTTCTACAGACAGTGGTATTAATTATTTTACATTTACATAAGGTCCTTTAAGGACCTTATTTCATATAGATATATACATCTAGCAACAGATTTCATCCAATTAGGAAATACAAACATGTGACCTCTTAAGGCAACTTACCAGAGAACTTTGTTTTAATAACCTATTTTTTAAACTTCAAGTCAAATGCGGATTTAAACTTCTAGTAGCAATATTACTGCACAAATATTTCTAAAATATTGAAAGTAATTCTATCATATACCATTTAAATTTAAACACACAATAATTTAGGCCACACTTTCGGGAGAAAACTCCTCTTTCCCCAAAAAAAAATTCCATTCTACTAGACTGTCCAAAATCTTTGAAATGGCAGTAAAGTATTTGAGATCTGAGATGAAGAATAGGACCCTGGGAGCAAAATGGCAATGGCTTCTATCTCTTCCCCTAAATTTTATACCCTTCCCTATGTGGACTGCTGTCCCCAAGACATATGGAGATAGATCATACTCTTTTACATAATCCAGAGACCTCTGAGAAATTGGGGCTCACTCTGGGGGAGTTGGGAAACATAGGGACCCATCTAAAGAGAAATTGAGGCTGACTCCAGAGCATTTTGGAGGAACCTACTATTCTTTGAAGAAACTGGACTGGACATAAGTCCACACGTAGTGGCCCTGGTCATTCCCAGTCCCCTCTAGGGAGAGAAATTTGAAAATTTAAGAAAAATTCAAGTTACTTTGCATTAAGATGCCTTAAAAGCACTTTTAAAATCCCAAAAGGACTATTTTTTCCCCCTTTGGAACTCAGCTGACTGAGAGAAACATAGAAGACAAAGCATACCCACACAAACAAGCATAAAATAGTTTTAAATTCCTTTTCTTTCTGTCTAGTACAGAGTTGTTCCTTCCCTAGTATATGGAGAACTCCACTTCTTTACTAGAGTTTCTTGTAAATTTTTGTGCAGATCCTTCCTGCATCCCAGCATGGAGATCTCCACACTCCAGTGATTCCAGATCACAATATTTGCTGAACTCTGATTTCCTGACATCTCTTTTCCAGGACTATATGAAAGTTTTGTCTCAGAAGTTTCCACTCCTTGGTGCCATTAATTACTAACCTGTCTAAGATCTCAGAGCCCATAAATGGCCCCAGCTACCAAAGGGAATACTAGATAGTCCATGTTCTTACCTTTGGTCTGTTCACAGATTTGTCTGGATGCTGCAGAGTTTACTCCAGTTCCCTTGCTGTTTCTTGGATTCATCAGTGACCTTACTACCATGGTCTGGGGATCTTGGACAGTCTGTGAATAGGAGCAGCCTGAGCTAAATCATGAGGCCATTGATGCATTTCCTCATGCTTCAATAGGACCACCCTGAACTCTTAATGTCTGGATCCTGGACAGAGACCCCATTTGTAAAAAACAAAATACTTTACCAAGAACTCCACTGATTCACTGGTGAATGCAAGAAAGATTTATTTCTCATTCTTGCAAGAATGGGTGCCTAGATGAGTAAATATACCTTTGAAACTCCAAAGGCAGTATTTTATTTTTCTATCCTGAAGCACAGGTCCTTCTCCTGATTCCTCATTAATTGGATGTTTTAGAGGTTACATGACATAAATCTCCAACCCTTGTTACAGAGCCAGTCTCTGTCCCAAAGGAACTTCCATTCTAGAAGGGGGAAGGTAGCAGAGGAGGACTAAGGGCAAAGTACAAAGGATTCTTTTCAATCTCAGGTCACCATCCCTGATTACAAAAGTCAATCCCTTCCTCCATGAAGCTTACATTATATTGAGGGAAAATAACTCATTTCTATCCTTGATTATTCCTTGATGTCCTTTGGGGTTTCAATTTTCTAAATTTTATTTCTTCAATTTAATTTTCATTACTGTGGAAAACAAATGGCCATCAATTTCTCACAGCTCTCACTTCTTTTCTGTTTTTTCCCCTCTAGAGGTTCTATTTCATTTATAAAACCTTTGAAACTTTTTTTTGTAATTATTACTCCATCTTTAGTAGGAATCTAGTTGAAGTTGTGTCCAAGTTATGGTTGTGTGTATTTGTGTTTATATTTTGGCTTCAATCTTTTTTTCTGGGCTTGTTACTATAGCATCTTTTTCATAAGAGATCTATTTGTTGAAATTCTTTTTTTGTGTGTTTGCTCATTATTCCAGCTTGAAGAATTTCAGTCTGATTTCAGACTTTATGTTACAGCCAGACTCCAGGTACTTCTTAATAGCCTATCTGAACTCTACTTGTGTCTTCTTGGGTTCTGCAGCTGCTTTCCTCACGTTACTGAGTGTTGTGTTTTCCAGGATCTCAAAAAATAGCTCAATCTAGCAACCTACACATTTTCAGAGCTAGCAAAGAGAACTTCTAGGTGTCTGAGTGTCTGTTTTCCTGATTGAGATCTGCAAACTCCAGAAATAGTTTTGAGTCTGAACAACACAATCTTGGATTTGCCTCTCATAGGTTGAAATTTTTATAGACTGCCATTAGAATCAGCCACTATTAGCTAACTAAAAGTTGAGAATCATAGAAGTCCAGATTCTCTGTTCTGGGATTTCTTCTCTGGTTATTCGGTTACAAACTTTAGAGTAGGATAGAGGCTGAGATATTCACTCTACTCCTGATACCCAAGACACATAGTTCTTGCTTGATTCTGTGCATTTTCCTTATTCAAGCAAAGAGCTAGGGTTTATGATCACTCCTTGCCCTGGACTAGAATTCATAGGTTCAGATACTTTCAACAGTCAGTCCTGTATTTGTGACTCAGCTCTGGTTAGTGAGCTACCGAGAACCAATTCCTGCTCCCTACATAAGATAAGGTCCTTCTTTGTGAGTCTGGCATCTCTTCTTGCCCTAATGAATAAATAGCAGGGGCCAGTTCTGATTCAGTTCTGATGTTGGAAGGCTCTATGTATCCCTTCCTCGATTCGTTGCACTTTTTTATTTTGGCTTTTCAAGTCAAAACTCCATCTGGTCAATTTTCTAGATTTTTGTATATTACTTGTGAAAGAGAGTCCAGTTCTTCCTATTGCTTGGCTATCTTGGCTGGTGGTCCACCTCTATTTGTATTGGATTTTTAAAAACTCAAAAAGCAGAGACAGAAATGTGTAGTAGGGATAGGGAAGGGATATTTGGAGGAATAAAGATCACCATGAACATCAGGATAAAAAGTTTGAAATGTGGTTGGTAAGCATATTTTCCTTCCTCATTTTTTTCCATTTTATTTTCCATATTGCTTAACTATCACAAAAAATCCAGGAATCATGTATAATATTCAAATTCACACACCTGATTCCAGAGTTTTTACAATTTTCTGCTCACAGAAAGCACTTAATATGTTTTGATTGACCAAAGTAGGTACTGTGATTTATTTACATCTCTAAATTTTGATTGTCATATGCTTTTATCTAGCATTTTGTTTTGTGTTAGTCTACCATTTTAAAAAACCACTTCATGGATCATAAGAATTTTTTGAAACATCCATTAAGATATATAATTTATTCATCCATGAAAATGGAATGCTTATCACTTCCATACATCCCTTCAGACCTTTTGGATATATCCAAATTATTTCTTTCCAAAAACTTCATTTTCTGCCTCTAAAAATACCTTTCTATTTTATTGACTTCAATATATCTCTTTCTGTATTCACTATATTCTTTATGGACATAATTGATAGGAACTAAATAGAAAACCTGATTTGGGGGAGTACCAAAATAAAATTTCCTTTTTAACAGACTTCACTGACTTAAATGCGAAATACATTCCATTTGGAATCATTACTGCAACTTAAATTAGTCTTTTCTGTGCATTTTGGGCTCCATTTTCAGCACCAATAATAACCCTCCCCAGGCTTTAGAACATTAACTTCTCTGCTTCTCATTTTCTGTGTTAAAACCCTCATCAAAATGAAAGATGAGTCTAAAGAAGAATCAATGCTGTTTTTTAAATGTCTTTTTGCTCCTGGGTCAGTACTGAGAACTTCCAAGGACAAGGAAAGATACTAAACTGGAAAGTAGATAGTGTCAAAGTTATGTTGAATGATCCCTGAAGTAAGCAACTTAACATATGAAAAACAGCATGAGCGAATACAAAGGTATAAGTGGACACTGACAAGTTAATGGGGCTTTTAGATTTTCTCTCTCTGTGGAAATATTCTATTTCTTTCTCATGTAAAATTTCTAAAATAACTGTATATTATCCAAATATCTAATATTTTAAGATACCAAGCCAGATTCATTGCTATTGATTTGACATATGCATAAGCTACATAATGCTATGTAGGACTGAAAACAAAAATGGAAGAGGGGGAAGATAGTATTGTCAAAAGGATGTACCTTTGAGAGAATATTCTAGCATTCAGAAACAAATTGAGAGCATTTAAGACCCAGAAAATTATGGCATTCTTACTACTAAGCATGAAATTTTGGCATTATCTAAATTTGATTCAATTTAACAAACATTTAATAAATATCTGCCATATTCCCAGATCTATGGTAGGTACTAGGGATCCAGAAAAAAAAAAGGAAAATAATCTTTTCTTTCATAAAACTTAAATTCTATTGTCAAGATAAAAAATATACACAATTCAATAAATAGAAAGTAATACAAGTAGATATGTTAGTCATTATAAGTAAAATGGCAGAGTATTTTGTTGTTTGTTGTTTATTTGTTTCTGAATCTGCAAAATATGAAGATAGAAATTCCATACAAGACACAACTTTCATGAAATAAAATTAGAGAAAATGGACAAAAACTTTGCAATGAAAACATGAATTCTACATACTTATTAAAAATCATAGAATTGTAGCAGAAGAGTCCAATGTTATATAAAAATAAATGTCTTAAAAATACATGGGAAGAATTAAATTAAATTAAAAATCATAACTCTCTTCATGGAATTTAAAAACACAAATAGAAGAATGTAACAAAAGGAATGTAACCAGTGACACTTTCACCTTCCAATTGTTTTCTTCATGAATTGATATAGTACTAAGAATAAAGCAAATAATAACAGTAATAATAGGATAGAGCAAAAGTTTCAAATTAATAACAGAAATGTAGAAGTGGGCTGGCTAGACAAGGAACTTCAAATTCGGTAACCAGAAATTCTACTGTTTTGAAGATCTCATGACAAATAGAGATTTGATAAGTAAGGCTAAATAGCCTATAAGCTAGAGAACAAGATTCAAAACAGACTAAAAAGAGAAAAAAAGAATGATCATGCCAATGGGGAAACTATTTAGAAAAAGGTATCACAAAAGAAAGTTACTTTTTAAAACACACACACACTGTCTCTCTGTCTCTGTCTCTCACCCTTCCCTTCTCTCCTTTTTGTGGTGTGTGTGTATATACACACATAAGTATCTATCCATTTATCAATATATCAATATGCATTAACAATTTAATTAAATTCCAGGAACTTGGAATAGGGAATGAAAGTGTGTGTAGGAAAATACTACTATTGAAGAAGTAGGAACAAACCTGAAGTCTTGGACAATGTGGTGACTTAAAAGAGGAAGGGAATAAAAGTGAACACAAAAAGAAATAAATGGAGTAAAATATAAGTATAATGATCACCATAATAAGAAAGTCTAATGGATTAAACTAAAAAATGAGATAATAGAGAAAGCTAAGTAATTTGTTGTACATCAGAAACATATATAAAAAGAAAAACAGCATAAAAACAAGAGACTAGAATAGCTGACCATGCATCAGGTGATTGCATGGTAAGCAGGAATCTCAATTATTCCACCACACTGACTTCAATGTGGAATATAAAAAGAAATTACTTTAAACTGCTGAAAATTATATTTAAGCAACATGTAAAGAAGTATTCCATTTTTTTCAAATATATATAAATTGGAAAAAATCCCAAGTCAGTTTCTCTCTCTCTCTCTCTCTCTCTCTCTCTCTCTCTCTCTCTCTCTCTCTCTCTCTCTATATATATATATATATATATATATATATATATATATATATGTCTCTGTCTCTCTTTCTCTGTCTCTGTCTGTCTCACATACACACACACATACACACACACACACACACACACTGTCTCTCTGTCTCTGTCTGTCTCTGCCATCTCTGTCTCTGTCTCTCTCTCACCCTTCCCTTCTCTCCTTTTCATTCATACAGAAAGATATGTGTTTGTGCTGTGTGTGTATACACATATAAGTATCTATCCATTTATCAATGTATAAATGGTCAAAAGATAATAATAGTCTTCCTAAAATTTCAAACTATATAAGAGATTCCAAAACACTAATAATAAGGGGAAGGAATATGAACATTACTCTGAAACCTCACTTTACTCTCAAGAGATTAATAAAGATGATTTTAAAACTAGAAATAATCAATGTTGGAAGAACTACTACAAAATGGAAATTTTAATCATTTTTTTCTTTTTAGCGGTTTCAAATTGCTTTCAAAAATAGTCCAACTATTTCACAGTCATCAATTATGTATTCATAAGGCTACCTCTTTGATTTCACTGATGTAGGTATTTCCAGATTTTTTTAATCCTGAGTGAATCTTGTCTGTGTTTTCTCAAAGATCTCCTATAGTAATTCTACCCAAAGTTTTGGAGGCCCTCTCTTATTCTATTTTATGTTTTGTGGATATGGGAGTCAGACTGTCTGATTATCACAATTCATTTTCCTTATAGAGTTATTCCATTTCCTTTTTTGAACAGGGATTGCCTTAAGGGTTATATTACTTTTTTTTTTGCACAGGTCATCAGTGAAAATGTGCTAGGGACTTCCTGCATCCAGACTTGCCCTTTGATTTACACATAATTGTGAATCTTCAGAAATTGTGTTGTTCCAAAGTTCATTCATAACCATCAATATCACTCACTATTAAAAAGATGAATGTTTTAATTTTTCCATACCTTAAATATATTAGCTAAACATGAACATTTATTGAAATGAATTAATAAACTTTTCTATATTTAATTTCTAAATACCCATAAATCATTTAGAATATCTTTGATCCTTATTTATTCTGAGAACAACTTATCCATTAGGTCTATACTATCAGTATAAGCCACAACTCCTTAATTGTTTGCAATGACTTGAAACAAAACACAAATCCATTAAGGAAATAAACAGACTTTTTTTCCTAAACCTCAAACTTATAAACTGACAAGCATCCCCAAGGGTCCCTTCCACTGTCTTTACTAAGCTCTCATCAGTTTAAAAGGAAAATCATGAAGACGTGTTGAATAGCTGTGAATCAGGCAGGTTGTGTCCTAGAGAAGAACCTCCCTCCCTCTCCCTTTACATAAAACAACTTTGAAGGATTTTATAGAAGGGGAGACAGAAAATGTTTAAAAGAAAAGGTAGAGAGTCACATATCAATGGGACAGTGGGCATAATACATTAAAGTTCCATTTTCTGGCATTCTACTGTTTATGTTTCTGGCCTTCACATGAACCCAAAGAACCAGAGGCATAAATAAAATAAAAAATGAGAAAAAAAAATTTCAAATCTAAAACAGGTTAAGATCATGTGAAGGACAAGTAGATCATACAAATATATTCACATCTTCCTTGTTTGCCACCTAAGGTCAGTCATTTTTAAATGGTTATTTCTTTTTTTATTTGTGTTTGTTTTTAGTATTACCTAAAAACACTACCTTATATTAGTTTCAGCAAAACCATCTTATAATCCTACCTATATATTTTCATAACAGGATATATTTTCATTATTTCTTAATAAACTTTTTAAGTGATCCAATTCTTTCATTATAGAGTTCTAACCATCCAGGATAAAAAGATGTGCTAAGTGTTGGAAAGTTGGTTATGTAAGTAAAGAATACTTGCTTAATTTAATTGTTCTTTTTTTGTTTTATTTTTGGAGGGAGGAGGTTGAGTTTCACCTATATTATAGACTACTCACTTGTTCCTTTTAAGGCAAACTCTCTGTTTCTGTTATTCAAAAGTTCAGACTGATTATATTCCACAAAATTTACTTTTAAAAAAATTGGTTAAACTGATGACAAAGTAGTCGTTCTTTCTAACTCCAGAGAAGCTACAGATATGCAATGAACTCATATATTAAAATGTTTCCATTAGCAGATTAAAACAAAAAGAAAGTGAATTAGAAGACATTTCACCTTAGTCTATAATAGACATTCTTGTCTCTAACAATGTTAGAGTTGTTAGTGTTAGTTGTAAGTGTTAAAATGTGTAATATGCAGAAATCAGGAAGTTTTGGTATTATATTACATCAATGTTGTGGCTTTTATTAGAAATATAGAATAGAAGAACTGGAAGTGAATTTGGTAGATATTTTTTTTAATAAATCATTATCCTCATTTCCAAGATGTAAAAACTGAAGCTCAGAAAGTAGTTTAGTTTTTTGTTTTGTTTTATTTTTTCAAAAATGATGTAACAAGTTAATGACAAAGCCCAGCTTTTTGTATTTTAATCTGAGTTTGTTTTATTACAGCAATTGCCTTCCTTGTGTCATTCTGTACCAAATCTTGATTTCCCTTCATTAAATGGAAGGAACAAAAGTAAGACTATCCAAAGATGAGACATGATACTGGTTGTTTAAGAACTGGAAAATAGCTATTGTGAATATTCTTATATGTGTGTCTGTGTTCACATTATGAATATTAATGTTATATATTATATAATATATAATAATAAAATTATTAGGTTCTCTTTATAAATGCACATACACAGATAATATAGATATTTATATGTTTAAATATATATTGAATTATTTTATATATTTATGATCTAACCTGTGATTTTATGGAGATAAGGAGTCCCTAAGTGAAATATTGGAGAGAGTGTCAGCCCTGGAATTCAGGAAGACTCATCGTCTTGAGTTCAAATCTGATCTCCAACACATTAGTTGAGTGACTCTGGGCAAGTCATTTAACCCTGTTTGCCTCAGTCCCCTCACCTGTAAAAAGGAGCTGGAGAAGCAAATAGCAAACCACTCCAGTGTCTCTGCCAAAAAAAAACCCAAATGAGATCACAAAGAGTCAGGTATGACTGAAAAATGTCTAAACCACAATAAAAGTGTCTTAGTAGGGAATGTCCCCTTCTAATACAAATTGGCACCTTCTCTGCACATGAGACTTAGGGAGTTGTCTAAAATACTGAGAGGTTAACTTGTCTAAAAATCACACAAGTACCATATGACAGATGTGATATTTTAACACATTCTAGACCTGCTCTCAATCCACTGTATTATATAATCTCTCATGTGGAATACAAAATGACACTATTAGTTTAAATTATAAAAAACATCATTTAAATGAAATATAGGGAAAGATTATTTTTCATCAAAGGCAATTAAATCTTTGGGGAATTTTTCTCTTTTTGAGAATTTGGGAATTTTTCTTCCCTGTCTCTCCTTTCCCCTCCCCACATCTGCCATCAGGATGCAGGACATTAGAATTGGAAGTACAATGAACATGAAGTTGAAATTTGTTCCTCCAGAAGGTAAAGATCACCTGGTAATATGGAACCACAGCAATAAACATGCACTCTAAGAACGAATATTAGTTTTCTCTACATTTCTATATATTTATTACTCAATATGTCATTTAACCCACTAGAGGTAACTATTTGGCCTTGGAAAAATCACCTCAATTTCTAATTCTCTAAAATTTAAGGATTGATTCTTGTGCAGTAAGATAACTGTATAGATATGTATACATGTATTGTATTTGTCATATAATTTATCCTATTTAGCATGTATTAGATTACCTGTCACCTAGGGGTGGGGGGTGGGGGCACGGAGGGGAAAAGCTTGGGAAAAAAAAAGTTTTTGCAAAGGTCAATATTGAAAAGTCACTCATATGTTTTGTAAATAAAAAGCTTTATATAAAAAAAAATTTAAGGATTGAGTGAGACATATTTTTAATTTCTTTTCCATCTTTCAGTCTCTGATTTCTAATAAAAGTCAGATTATTTATACATTATAAAACAAGTGTTTCCTTTTAAAAACAGATTATACTTCTCAATATCATGGCAGATTTTTTTTTTAATTATAGCATCACTTTACATACTACCTACTCTGGCATCTCCATTGTAAACTGAATCTCAATGTCTTCAAATTTGATTTTTCTTTTATTCAGACTGCCTAGTAGAAGAGTTTTAACAGATGGGAACATTATAAATTTGTAAACCTCTACAAAATTTGAAAGAGTGACTATTTTGTAATCAATATAACAGTCTGTTAATTTAGAATTTGCTGAATATAGTCTTTGGAAACTTACAAGTTTGCATAATACATTTGCATGTGTAGCAAATTACATAATATAGTTGCAGAAATGTAAAGAAAGACTACATTCACTCACAGTGTGCACTCTCACTAATTCAGCATCATTTTTTAAGACATGAGGGTATGCCAGGCTATACCCTGTGCCCAAGTCTATGTATACAACTAATCAGTTCTCCCCCAGCTGTTTTCTTCATTAAAGAAAGCTAATATATAACAAATATTCATTCATTCAACAAAGGAACTTATTTGTCACACAAATACTTCAGAGAATATTTGTCACAATTGTATTCACTGTACAAGTCCTTATTCATTTAAGTATCCTTAGACTATTTTCCAAGAAGAAATCTCCATATTTTGTGAAGTATACTTGGGCAAAGAAAGCTGCTGTTTAGGCTTAAACAAGCAGGAAGAGATAAGTTTTAAGAGTATTTTTCTTTTTTTTCTTTTTTTTTTTTTTTTTTGCTTTTTGCTGAGGCAATTGGGGTTAAGTGACTTGCCCAGGGTCACACAGCTAGGAAGTGTCTGAGACCAAATTTGAACTCAGGTCCTCCTGACTTCAGGGCTGGTGCTCTAACCACTGCGCAACCTAGCTGCCCCAAGAGTATTTTTCATAAATGCTCACATGCCAATGACAAAAAAAAATCTTATGTTCATAGAAGGTAGATTTTTTTGTGTGTGATGTGAAGTGACTGTAATACACACACACACACATACATATGTGTGTGAATATATATATATATATGTGTGTAAATATATATATATATACATATATATATATATATTTACAGTGGTAGTTCAATGCATCTGCTGGATAATTCAATGCAGGGAATAAAAGTTTCCAATTTTGCCTATATTCTAATAAACCAAATGGTTTTTCAAGGTTTTCCTGAACTGTATAATCTATATAATGACAATCAGTGCCATGATGCAGCCTTAGCTCCTTATAGATATTTGCAATATCATAGAATTGCAATACTTGATAGTACTTACAGAGGGGATCCATTCCAACTGCCCAAAGCATGAATATCATCTATTCTACATTATCCCCGTCTGAATACATTCCCAGTTCATAGATTTCTCTCAAGTCTATAAGTCCCAGAAAACAAATAAGAGGAGCCAAAAGTTCTCATTGAAGGAGATGGATTTGACCCAATAGGAATCATGGATTCTTAATGATATGAATTATGGTATGGGGGTAAATGTTGAACAACTGGTTCTCTAAAATTTTTCTGTTCAGTCATTTCAGTTGTGTCTGACTCTTCATGATCCAATTGGGGTTTTCTTGGCATAGATACTGGACAGGTTTACCATTACCTTCTCCAGCTCATTTTACAGAGGAGGAAACTGAGGCAAACAAGGCTGAGTGACTTACCCAGGGTCACCCAGCTAGTAAGTGTCTGAGGTCAGTTTTGAACTGAGGAAGATGAGTCTCTCTGATGCCAGGCCTGCCATCTAGTTACACATATAGATATATGTATATTTTATACACACACATATTTCTAATACATATGTATGTATATATATGTACATAATATATGTATGCAAATATAAGTTTTCACTACAAAATTTTAAATATAATATGCATTACTAATATTTTCTCTATTAAGTTTAAACAATCAGCAAAATAATAAATTAAGCTTTTATTTGTAGATTTCCATGATGAAAATGATCACAATGAAAATAATCCTCTGCACACTGCTAGATGAAATTCATGACTGCACTATGGATTTAAATGACTATAATCATTCAAAATAAATGGAACTAGTAAAGGGCATCAAGGGCTGGGTTAGCATTATATATTAAAAAGGAAATTTGTAAGGAAATTTATAAAAACAAAGGGAAGATATTTGACAGAAAGAATGAAAGCCAGTTGAGAGATACACAGAAGTGGTATTTTCCATGGAATTCACTGTCATGTAGACAATAAAGGGTGAGCAATTATGGTGCTTGGGAAACCTTACAAATCAAGTGTAAAGGCATGATATAGAAATGATGAGGGACTTCAATTATCTAAGACAAATTTTGGAAGTCTCTTAGTGAAATACAGAACAACATAACTTTTTCACACTCCTTAATGATAATTTATATTTCCCAAAGTAGATGAAATAAAAATGAGAAAATTCTGGATCTGATTCTCAAAAAACAAGGAGGAATTGGTTGTGGGAGTGAAAATAATGGAAACCCTGAGGACAGTATGGTGATTCCCTACTAGATAAAAAAAAAAGCAGAAGAAATCTGGGCATAGTCAACCATAGACCCTCACTTTTTTCAGAGAATTCAGGGAAACGATCCCATGGTTGTGTTCCATGAATGCAAAAAGCTTAAAGAAAGTCATCCCAGTAGGGAAGGGAAGAAGATCCTCAAGAATGAAATGCTAAAGCTCCAAAGGACAATGTTTACAATAAAGAGAAAAAATGTCGTTTTCTGAAGAAATTGATATTGATACAGAGGGAATTCACCAACCTATTGTTGGATTGCCGGTGGGGATCTTTCTGGTAAGATGGAAGCAAGGGCAGGTAAACCAGGATTCCTAAATAAATAAATAAATAAAGATATGTTCAGAATCAATTGAAGCTGTTGAAGGAAGTTAAGGAAATTACATTCACAATTTACTCATTCTTTGTCAAAAAGAGAGGACAACTTCAGTGGAGGTCCATGGGAATTTGAGATTGACCCCATGCTGTTTAAAAATTTTTAATGACTTAGATAAAAGCATAGTCATTCAGAAAGAAAGAAAAAAAAAGAGGGAAGGGAAGAAAGAGAGACAGAGACAGACAGAGAGAAAGAGAGAGAGGAGGGAGGGAGGGAAGGAAGAAGACAGAAGATAGGGAAGGATAGAGGGAGAGAAAGAAACAAAAAAAGCTGTGTTGCTCAGTCCTCTGTGGGCCAGCTCCTGATAAGACTGGGGTCAGCAATTGGCACCAAATGAGAGCAATTCACAAGGGCCTTTCTCTTTGCCAAAATGTAAATTTATTTCTGAGAAGAGGTTACAGACAAAATGAAGAGGTAAAATAGGCACCATTTGGGAGGACATATAGTTAGCAAGGAAAAGGGTTTTAATAATTAACAATAGAAAAAACAAGTTCACCATTGGAACTCACAATTAACCAGAAAAAGAGAATATGCCATGAAGTGGGAGTATTCCATTAACTGGCAGACTAAATCTAAAGAAGATTTTAGCACTCTCAAAGAGTTAGCTAGCTACAGGGAGAAAGACACCATGAGGCAGAATGTTGTGGCAGATTAACCCAAAAGGGATTCAGCAAAGATGGAGCAGGCCATGGACAGACTTACAGGGGAAATTTGACCTTGGAAGTTTGACATCATGACTTGTCTTTCTGATAAAGATATAGTAAGGGGGGATGGAGGGAGGGGGAAGCGATGGGGAAAATGGAGGGTTACTCAAGACTTTGACAGGGGTGGGAGTGTAAGGCTGAGCTGATCCCCATCAGTGAACTTCCCTGATTGCCTCAGGGAGTATTATAATATTATTGTTTCTTCAAGCTTCCTCTAACAATCTTACTTAGTTAACAAGGACTTCATCACTCCAACTCACAGGAATTGTTGTTTGTCCTTCAATCTCAGAGATAATTATGACATCAGGGAGATGAGGCCATAACATGCAAGTGAATTGGGTTTCAGTAAGAGAGGGTAGTTCAATCACTTTCTACTCCAGAGTCATCTGGGTCCAGTGGCCAGAAATTACTGGGTTAGGAGACTTGGTTTTTTACAGGTCTGAATTTGATGAGGCAAAACTCAAAGAGTGATTAAGACTAGGTAAGAAATAAGGCAGAAAATAGCCTCTTTTACCTAGTCAAAAATAAAATCAATCTGCATTGAGAAGATCTTCAGGATTTCTGGTCAACAGAAACAATTGCTTTTTACATTCACTGAATCAATCAGAGTCCAAAGAATGACCATATGGGTCTTGGTCTGGGAACTATTGTTGGTCAATTACTGGGAGTCAGAGTGATTCAGATTTAAGGCAAATTGCTAGGAGAGACAATTTAGGATTGGTATTGGTTGGTATTAAGGAAAAATTTCTAAAGATTAGAGCTGTGCAAAAAAAAATTGATTGGAAGTTTTCATACAGAGACTAGACAATAATTTGTCAGGTATGTGAGAGTAAAGATTTCTTTTATGAATGGGTTTGCCTAGTTGACTATCAAAGTTCCTCCCACCCACCCCCCAAATCTGCAAATCTGTGATCCTGGAAAAATAAATAAAAAGGCATAATGCCTTTCAATTTGTTTCAATGGAAACAAATAGTTTGACCTTCTGAAATTTGGGGGAAAGATTACATTAGTTATGGAAAAAATCGAGAGTTTTGTTCCTAAAGAGGGCATGCTAGGGTAAAATTTATTAAACAATTCGATAAAAAAAAAAATGGTAAGCTTCAATAAAAGCATGTAAAGGGACATCTAGGGAGTACAATACTGGCCCTGGAATCAGAAGAATCTGAGTTCAAATCTAGGCTCAGATACTTACTAGTGACCCTGGGCAAGTCACTTAACCTCAATTGCCTCCCCCCCTCCAAAAAAAAAGTATGTAAAAGATTTTCACATATTTTCACATACAAGTAAAAAAAAATAACAGTTATGCATTTCTACTATACAGTCTGAAGAGTATTCAAGCCAATAATTCTGAGTTTAATTTAAGTTGATCTTATAGGAAAACATGCAACAATAACAAAATTAGATGGTGCACAGGAATAAATGCATTATTTTCTATGAACTGAAAAGCTTTGCAGTAGTACAGTGAAGCAAGTAATTGCTTTGAAATAGATCTAAATATGCAGTTGTTTATATAGTTTTTGGATTTCAAATTCAGTCTGAGATTTATCTTCAGTGAAAGGCTTATTAATATGTAATCCTTATGTCAGAAGTTTTTCCTTTGACTTTAAAGTTCCAGTCACTCTGAGAACTTCTTTGTATATGTCTTCCTCTGCCCAGGTATACACAGAGAATCTGTGAATCTGGCTTATTTTCCCTCCCACCCAGTTTTCACCTGTTAACCTCTGACTATAGCATTCTTCCAAAGAACAATGGGCCATCAAATCCTTAACTGGCTCTCCAAAGAAAAAATGTACTCATGACACACTTTTAAACTTATCCTGTTATAAACATTTCTCCATCACTTTATTTTGAGTCTAGATAATAGCCAAAGTAAATCAAGTCCTGTTTTGTAGTATTTGCCCATTTCAAAAGTATAAATATTCATATTGAAAATTTAATAATCAGCTCTTTTTAGCCAGTGGCTCTAGCACATCCCTGGCTTTTCAGAAAACATTATCTCTTCTATAGGAACCCAAGGTAATGAGTTATTAAGCATAGAGCAGGTTTTATTTATACAATAAAGAATATAGCACAGACTCATAACCCAGTTGATGGAGAATTCAATAAGCCCATTCCCCCCACCCCATACTGCCCTATTCTGTTTTTATTTCTCCTGTCCCTAGCCATGCTAGCATTTTTCTTAATACTCTTTTTGCTGTCTGTAGCTTCTGGTCTCTCTCACGTCTTTTTTGTTTGCCTCTCTAACTCAACTTAGACCTGTTCGCTGGGGATAGAAATTAATATATTCCCCATGTGTTCAATTGGGAGTTCTCTTACATGAGGGATATATGAGAAGAAGGGACAGTCTCAGGGTCTTTTGGTGCATGTGTCTACCACAAAGAATGTACCCATTCTAATAAAGGAAAAATCATTTCTGATCATAGGTTAAATTTTTATTGATAAAAGTTTTTCTCCATTATTAATAGTAGTGGCTAATATAACTGGATTCAAATATGACATTTGTGTAAGACTTTCTCCTCATTGGTGGAAAGAATGATTAATCTAAGCTCCATGTCTGCATGAGAAGCAAAGTTGGTAAAAGTCTGAAATAAGAAAGATCTTTGGCCTTCTGGATTTGAGAGAGGAAAGTCAGGTTCAAGCTCTCTTTGTGTAAATGTCCCAGGAGGGCAAGACTGACATGTAGAAGAGATAGAATATCTCTATTCCCAGTTTATAATATAAAAGACTTCAGGGAATTTCCCTGTGATTGAGATAGAGAGAGCTTTTTATAAGATAAACTAAAGTATGTCACTCCCAGTAGAAAAATTATTTCATTATCACAATTATCACAATAAAAAAGCTAAGATTTATATAGTCTATTTACAATGTTTATAGATATTATGTGCCAGGTACTGTGCCAAGCTCTTTATAATTATTTCACTTAATCCTTACAACCACCTTACAATTCTGCCTACCTGGAAGGTAAGTGATCTCCATTTTACAGATAAAGAAAATGAGGAAAATAGAGACTGAGTGAATTGACCAGAGCCATTTTTATTTGTGTAACATCAATTATTTCTATTTTCTATCATTTTGAATACATAGGTTCATTTCTCTATGAATTATCACAAAACATGTTAAAGCTAAATTCTTATATAAAACTGTGAAGACAAAAACCTGGTACTTGTCCTAATTAGACATGAGAAGAGTACATATCAACACTACAAGAATTTATTAAGCACATGTCCTATAGCAGACTACGTGCTAAATATTGAAGATAAGGCAGACAAGATACAAACAACTACGTTCAAAAAATATATGGAGAATTAAAATGGAGATAATCAACAGCAGGAAGGCATGCTAAGGTGGATCAGGAAAGTTTCCTGATAGGAGGATTTTAGTTGGAACTTGAAGGAAGCTTGGGAATCAAAGAAACAGAGGGAGAAAATTCCAGGTATGGAGGACAGCCTTTGAAAAATCATAGTTAGTGTGTAAGTGAGAATTCAGAGAGGAAGAATTGTAAAAAAGACTAAGAAAGGCCCAGGTTATGGGAGGGCTTTCAGTGCCAAATGAAAGGTTGTGTATTTTATGGTACAGGTCATAGGGAGCCAATGGATTTTATTGAATAGTAGGATAACATGATCAGATTTGGGATTTATGGCCAATTTGACACCTAAATGGAAGATGGATTAGAAGGCTTTTGGAATAGTCTAAGCATGAAGTGATGAGGTGCTGCACTAGAGCAGAGGTACTGCAGAGGAAAGAAGGGAGATTATTTAGGAGCTGTTGCAAAGGTGAAAACAAGTTGTGGGAACTGATTGGACATTGCAATTGGGGGAGATGGGAGAGAAATAAATAGGGATTGTCAATCTGGATAACTGGGAGAATAGGGGAGTCCTTGATGGTAATAGGGAAGTTAGAAAGAGGGGAAAACATGGGGAAAGGGTGCTGTTTGGTTTTGTACATGTTGAATTAAAGATGTCTGTAGGACCTCCATTTTTAGATAGACAATGATCAATTGGAGATATAAGAATGGAGATCCAGAGAGAGGTGAAGGCTGAACAAGTAGACCTGAGAGTCTTCTGCATGGAGATAATTGAAATCATGCAATCTAAAAGAAATCAGAAAGATCTCCCTGTCCTAAATACTGCTTCCATCCCTATGGCTCATAACTGCTTCCAGTACTCAGAATAGGAGCGTTCTTCTTTCGTTTACTTACATACTTATTTGTCTTGAAGCTCTGGTCCTTGTTAAAGATAGACTTAGTGTTTATGATTCTGGACTACTTTCTTAGTCACTGAACAAAAATAAAAGAAACCACCACATTAAATTGGGAAAGGACATCAAAGTCACATCCCAATTTTTGCTTAGGAACCTTACTGACTATTTTACAATAGAGTTATGAATCCTTTGGACCTCAAGTGGAAGACCTAGTTGACTGATATGCTATCACTAAAAAAAAAAAAAAATCATGATTCACAAATTGATGCACAGCTATAAAAACTCCATCAAGACAACTCACAAAGGTTTTGGCAATTCATCAGCACACCCAAGAATGACCTACTCTTCAAAGGCATCCAACAGTTTTATAGGTTGTACTGAACAAAACTGACATCATACTGAGACCTTATTAATAAACCTTGAGTCCCTTATAAACCAGGATGAAATCTATGATCAACGAAGGAGTTTGTTGCCTAGTAACAGAAGGTGTTTAGGCAGGTGTTGTAAATTAGGTAATAGCAATATAAGAACTAGATTGGGAAGGTGGCTCAATGCAATAGTTAATTATCTCCTCTTTTTCCCTGGAGCCACAGAGATATTTTGCCCTTTATTTGTATCTAGCTTGTGATGGTCTTGAAACTTTAGAATCATGAGGGAACCTAGTAGAAGGGCCTTGCCTCTGGAGAAACAGTTCTTTGTTAAGGAAAAGAGAATAAATCGATTGCACCCACTATTAACATCACCTAGAAACCTATATCAGAATTATAATTTCTCTGTTAAAATTTTCAGGAAAATGTTTCATGAAAAAAAGTTATGTCCAGTGATTTTTTAAAAGGGGGCCAGGGATTAAATAAAAAGTTTCTAATGGCAAAAATTTGAAATAGTGTTGTTTAGTGTTAAAATAGAAAAGACAGGCAAAAAAAAATGGAATTCATGTATTTGTACTCCCAATATCAGGCAAATAACAAACAATGATCAAAAGTATTCAATTAAAGCTCTACCTTGTAAGATTTTCTTTTATCAGTACTTTGATGCCTACATCACACATATATAAAGATTGTCTATCTGAAAACTAACAGATAAGCACTACCCAAAGAAAATTTTGGTTCAGGACTTTAAAAAATGAGGGATTTTTAAATATTCTAGTATCAAATTCATTAGTAGTGAGGCTAAAAGCAGGGATTACAAATGTAGTAAGCATGATTCCATTAAGAACTTGATTTCCTTTTTAAAAAAAAAAAACAGATTTGCTAGACTAGTATATAAAGAGGATATCATAGGTGGTTTCTTGAAGTTTTATAGCAAAACATTTGACAGGCCTTTGTCTAATTTTAATGCTTCTCTCTGTTATAGTGGAAGGCATTATCTCATTAAGGAAAATTTGGAAGTTGTTGAGTACCTGAGCAAAGAGTAATCAGTGTTCAATGTTGACTTTTAAGATCTTCAAAAATGTGCCCCAGGGATGTGCACTTGACCTTGTGCCAAGCTATTTTTAACTATTATTTGATAAGAGGATAGGTGGCAAGCTTACCAAATTTGATGACATGGAGCATGATTCAAAAAGATCTTAATAAGCTAGAACAGAGTATCAAACTTAACATGATTTTTTCCTTTATTTTAATTCCATTTATTAATATATTTTAATTTTATATCATCTTATTTATCAAATATATTTTCCACTCCTTTTATGAAAAAATAGAAAGAAAAAAAAAGTATTACACCAAAACCAACTAATGGATGAAATATGTTTGACAATATTCCAAACTCATTGCTACCCACCTTTGTAAAGATGGTAGGGAAGTACCTTTTCTCAACTCTTCCCAAAACAGTCATTATAATTATGTATTCTGTTTCATTTTAAAAATTATTCTTCCCATTTACATGATTGCAGTGCTTCAGCATACAGGAGTAACTACACGGTGCCATATAGAGAACACTGAGTTTGTAGTCAGTTAAGTGCTGAGTTCAAATACGGCCTCAGATACTTTGTTAGCTGTGTAACCCTAGGCAAGTCACTTAACTAATTCAATTCCTCATATGTAAAGTGGGGATACATTGGAGAAGGAAATGGAAAATCACTTTTGCCAAGAAAATCCCATGAATTAAAGTCCATGAAGTCACATGGAGTCAGATACAACCGAACAACAATAAAGTTCTTGTGCATATTGTTTTTACTAGTCCTACTTACTTCAATCTGCATATAAACCTCATTTTTCTGGCTTCTTCATAGCTATTTTTTAAAACACAGCAATATTCTATTACATTTAGGTGTGTCAATTTGTTTAAGTTATTCCTGAATAGTTGGGCATATAGCTTGTTTCCAGTTCTTTAATACAACAAAAAGTGCTGCTAGGAATGATTTTATGTAAATGGTGCCTTTCTGATTTTAATCTCCTTGGGTTACTTGTACCAAGGATATAGGAACCTCTAAGAGACATTTATTTAGCATCATTAAAAACTGGATAAAATTGACTGGTGAGGTGAGCGCAGTAGTAGCTTCCCCCTCAATTGAGGTCTTTAAGGAAGATGTCCAAATCATTTGGGATTCTTGAGGTTTTGGTTGAAGTACTAGATAGTCTCTAAGGTCCTTTTCAATTCTGTGATTCTATTAACTGTACTATAAAGCTCATTCTAAATGTCAGGACTCCTGTCTACTTGAAGGAATAAGTGACTTTGTTTTGCTCCCTATCAATTAACTGAGCTTGCTTCCACTTTCCACATTTTTTCCCACAATTTGACTTTTCATGGAGTTTCTTGTGCATACGTTCTAGACCTTTGTCTGTAAATAATATGTCACATACTTTACTTAGCTCTCACAATTAAATAATAAATCTATCTATATGCCCTTAGTATATTAAATGAATGTACAATTATTAAAATGTTTAGTCTATCCAGTCCAGGGGCTTCCTTTGTGAACTCTGATATCTAAAGATACTCCACCATCTATCTATATGATACCTTTTTTTAATACCCCTAGCTGCTAGTATCCTTCTTCCAAAATCATCTTGTAAATACATGGTGTCCTAAAAGTCTCAGTAAGGATAAAGTTTACCATTTCACTTAGACTTTGTGACAAAAGCCTGTATTTTGCATATTGTCTCCCCCCAAAGAATGTAATGTCCTTAAGAGCAGTGACTGGCTTCCCTTCTTCGTATTCCCAACTTCCAGCACAGTACCTAGTGCACAGTAGGCACTTAAAAAACATTTTTTGATTGACTATAACTTCCTCTTCTTTTCCCAGGTCTTACTTCTGTAGACTCTTATGTTTAAGTTAAGGCCATCTTAGGATGGCCTCAATCTGGAAATATAAAAGAGCCCTAAATACTCTTGGTGATCTGAAATTATATATTAGAACAATGTTGTATTTCCTAAAGCTCTTCTTCAAGTTCACCATTTGTTTCCATATCAATATGGAAAATACAATATCCAAAAATATAACAATTAGTAATTTTTTTTGTCTTGGTGCTAGTAGTTAATAGAATCTGGACTCAGTAAATCAGAATAAAAACAAGAGAGACAATTCTTGTTAACACTCTTAATATTAGAGCCTTTATTTGCTCTAATGTTGCAGGATGATAGGAATTATTTTATAATTAAGAGATACGCACATACATACATACATGTTCTATGAGCAAAGTAGAATTGAATTAGCTCAGAAGAAACATGAGATGTGCAAAGCTAGAGAAGCCCCCCCACAAGTGTTCATAGGAACTATTTGTGTCCCACCTGTGTCAGAGCATTCCAAGGTCATAGGGGTCTCATCAGCCATAGTGGGACATACTATAACTCAACTCTAACATAGTGATGTCATTTAGATTCTCTTCAAGAAGGAAGGACAACCAGCTAATCAACTATATATATATATATATATATATATATGTATGTGTATATGTATACATATATATATACATGCATATATAATTTTTTTTCTTGAGGGTCCAATATTTCTAAGCATGGAGAAGAAGGAATAAGAGGAAGAGATATAATTACCTAGAAACCATTATACTTGAAAACCTCCAGCTTCTGGAGTGTATCATTTCTCACACACTGAAACTGGATTAGCACAATGGCTCCTAAACTGCAATTGGGAAAACATAATATTATAGTAGCAAGTTGCAAACACCAGTGTTGACCTAATAAAAAAAGAGTCCCATGGGACTGGGTTCTAGACAGGATTAGTTATTGGTCCACATAAGTTATCAAAAATAAAATGAACAATTTTTTTTCTCTTAAATGTATGTTCTGACTTCCTAATCATATAAGGGAAGAGGTAAAGCTCCAGGAGGAGTCCAGGGTATAGTATATACTTAGAGGTATCAACTATTGAGAAAGTGATAACTGGGAATTATTGAGAGGTGGATGACCAGGTTGGTAATGGACCTCAAATTCTTGCTATTTGAAAATTGACTTAAAGAAATGGGAATGTTTAATTGAAATAAGAGAAAAAGTGGGCATTCAGGTCATAATTAAAGATAAAGTATTTGAAGGCAAGAGGGATTAAACTTGTTTTGCTTGGTCCTGAAGGACAGAATTAGGAGAAAGTGTTAGATGTTAGAGAAGCACATTTAAATTTGATGTAAAGAAATTGTGCTTAAAATTAAAGCTACTATAAAGTGGAATGGGTTGTGTTGCCTTTGAGAGGCTGTGGACATTCATGCAAAGGCAGAGCATTTGTTGGGAATATCATAGAGAAGTTGTTTTTTTGTTTTTTTGGTTTTTTTCTCAGGTACAGGTTAGTTTCTAATAGTTTCTCAAGTCCCTTCCAACTCTTAGATTCTGGGATTTTGTGATACAGTCCATACTTCTAAGGTTCTCCACTTCCTGAAGTTTTTCTCTCTGAATCTTTTAACCCCAAAGTTCTTAATTTTACTTATTGTTGATATTACTATATGTGAAACTCCACCAAAGAAGTGACTCCACAGATGTCTGAACTTCAAGTCTCCAAGATAAAAATTCAGGCTCAATGATATTTTGAAGTAGGTGTTTCTGTGTTCACTGTATCTGTTCAGTAAATAGTACTCTGTGTTCACTGAGTAGTCTAGAAGAGGAACATGGAAAAATATTGATACATCCTTCTAGCAGAAGCTATTCACTCTATTACTGCATTCACTCTATTACACATGAGGATCAAGATATCAATTGTATAAATTAGATTGTCAGGTTTTATTAAATGCAAAAATCTGAACTTGCACTAAGCAAATTTTACATTTGTGCTCATTTTCCTACTTATAAAAATTATGCAAATTATTTTCCCAAGGAAAAGTTATTAAAAGATTCTATAGATGCAGCATTATAAATATATAAACAGAAAAAAATTCACAAAAATATTTTATAACATACATATATGTACATGTGTGCATTTGTACATATTCCTGTTTTGAGTTAGAAAATAATACTGAATTTTATTCTAAGATCAACAAAAAAAGGAGACCAAAGTGATTTAATTTGTATGTTTCAAAAAGTCAAGGGTTTGTTCATAAGATCATTCTTGATGTTCACGTAGCATTTTCCCAAGTGTTCAGCAGAATTCTTCCATATTTTCAGATCTTATAAGGTCATCAAGGAAATCCCAAAATTTCCTTTAAATAAACAATTAAAAAAAACCTCATTAGATAGAAGGAAATGTCTTGAAAATGAAAATATATTTCAACCTTAACATTTATTTTTGAATTAATTTATTTTGAATTGAATATTCTGGCAATATTCATTCATCTTTATCTCTATGGGCATCTTAGTTCTTTTCTACAATAACTCAGAAAGCAAAGATTTTTCCAACATTAAAAACACCTTCCTGGAAAAATAATGTGATATGATAAGAAGATACTAGGATTAAAGTCTGGAAGCTGGGATTCAAGCTTTGGCTCCATTACTTTCTAAACTTTCAACCATATGTAATTTATATATATATATATATATATATATATAAAAAGAACCAGTGCTGGCTTGGGTTCAGAATCTGGTGCTGTCCATATGTGTATATATATATATATATATATATATATGAAAGGAACCAGTGCTGGCTTGGGTTCAGAATCTGGTGCTGTCCATTAAGACCTGTGTGATCATGGACAAGTTCTTTCCTTTTTCAGGGTTTCGGTTATTTCATTTTTTTTCAATCATAGAGTTGGATATGATTTTTTCTAAAAACCCTTTGTATCTATTAGAAAGTTTTGTTACTTCTAAAACTTTGGAACTTGCAAAATTCTTTATTAAAGACTGAAATCCCTTAATGGAAAGTAAGCCCCACAAGCTGACAGATCAATAAGGTCCTGTGCCCACCATCTAGCTCCCATTACAGGTACTGTTTCAGAGATAATTTATATAGTCAAGGGCTTACTATAAGAACATATTACCCAGGAGGCACCACTAGTTGAGGGACAGCCTAAGGGGACTTCTGCTATCTCCTACCCACTCCTGCTCCATGGAGATGAAGTGTGTCATAGGAGATGGAGAGAAGATCTGAGTTCATATCTCACCTCAGATACTAGCCTGTATCACCTGACCAAGTCACTTTTCTGTTTCAGTTCCCTCATTTGTAAAATGTAGGTAATAATTGCACCTACAACCTTAGGTTGTTGTGAGGATTAATGAGATAATTCTAAAGCATTTTTCAAAACCTTAAAGACACATAAATTCAAGTATTTCTATTAGTTATTACTTACCCTGGGCAAGATGCATCACAATTAAGCTGCACACACTTGAAATCAGTAGAAACCTCATTTTGAAATCCACCTTTTGTTCTAACTGTGTGACCAGTTAGCTCCCTAACCTCTTCTCATTTAGTTACTCATTCTGTAAAATGGGTTAATAATACCTTTTGTTATCACCATACAGAAGTGTTGTGAGGAACAAAAGAAGTTAATATATGTAAAATTCTTTCCTAAACATTATGAAGTATTATAGAGCACCAGCCCTGAAGTCAGGAGGACCTGAGTTCAAATCTGGTCTCAGACACTTAACATTCCCTAGCTGTGTGACCCTGGGCAAGTCACTTAACCCTGATTGCCTCAGAAAAAAACAAAACAAAAAAAAATTATGAAGTATTATAAAAATGTCAGTTTTCACCATTATTACTATTAAAATCACTTTGTGCTTTGCATCAAAGGATCAAAAGATCTTTACTCTGCTACTAGTAACCTGGGCGAATTTAGATTAATCACTTCACCTGTCTGATTTCAGTTTCTCCATTTATAAAATAAAGGGACTAAACTATATGACCTCAGAAGGGCTGCCTTCCAAATCTAAGGCTTTTATTATTAGAGGCTAGCACATTATATTCCAACAGTATGAATGAAAATGTATTAAAGGGAATGGAATAATTTGCCTCTTCCATACTATAGCTTTTATCATGGTTTTCATTTCAAATGGCAATTCTCTTTCAGATCTCATCCTTATTTTCACAAGATATTATCTGAAAAAGGTCAATCAGGTCACACTACAATCATAGACTATTCTCTACTGTATTTACCTGCCACACATGTTTCTCCAATCAAAATATCTGCTAACAATGGGGTCATTTTGTTTTCATTCATCTGCCCAAACTACAGTTCCCAGGGGATGATGGGATAAACAAGCTGAACAGTAATTGTATATGTTAGTGTTCTATCTGTCCATGGACAAGTTGATGTTATAAAATAAAAATATGGAAAACACATTTTATTCTATGACTTACCTTGAATACCTTTTAATATTTTCATGATTGTTTTGAGATGAATGCTGATTCGAAATCTCCACAAAATCCTATTTTCTATATCCTATATCCTATTTCCAAAATCTTATAAGGGCTAAACATTATTTTTAGACTAGAAAAAACTTCCATGTAACTCTTGATGCTCTAAATGTGAGTGAGACCTTTGTTCAATGATCAGTGACTGGAAATGTTGCTAGAGGAGTTGAATTTTATTAGGAAACCTGAAGAAAGGAGATTACTACAGTTCCTCTACATCCCTGATTACATGAGACAATCCTCATTTCATTAGAAAAATATACTTCTAATGAGGATTATCATTAGAACACATGTTCCAGTTTGCAGTTCAGACAATATAATCCCCATAATTATGTCTCCTGTGGTGTGGAAACCATACCATCCTTGATTAGATTTCCTTTGAAAAGATTAGTGTCTATTTAAAATGCTCTTCCCCTGAATCAAACATCAACTTTTTAATGTAAAATAACATAATGGAGTATGTAAGCTTGAAAAGAGGAAAGGGGAAAACTTAGGTTATCTAGATTGGCCTATAAGAATAATGAATCCATTTGAAGATGCTTATTCCTATATAGAAACAGCTTAGTGGACTTGGAGTTTGTAACATATATTGTATATGATTTACATATATATATATATATATATGCATATATATATATAGTATACATATATATATTAGGCAAAGAATTCTTCATAGTGAATTCTGAACCAAAAATTTGTCTTATAAAAAATTCTTTTCTGACTTGATAATAAGTCTTACAATAGTAAGCAAATTAAATATAACGTAATTATACATTTAATGAATCTTTTTAATGATACATGGCCAATTGCCATCACTGCTATATGCCTACCAAACCATCTGTGTCCATAATACATATATATAAATGTATGCATTTTGGTTTAGTATGCATGTATTTTCTGGAAAAGTTGTGATATTTCTTATATATTTGATTCTCCATCTTTTGTGAGTTTTATATATTTTATTAAAATGCTGATGAACTTGACTCATTCAATAGCAATTTGATGAATTGCTAGAAATTCTGGGACATTTATGGAACAATGGGACAGAATATATGAAAACAGAACTATCTCAAAAATTAGAGACATATAACCATAGCTTTCTAGAGGTAACTTCTCCAATTTAATATTCTCATCAGATCATTTTTTTATTTTAATAAAAATGATGTGTTTGTCTTATAAAAAATTTTAAAAAGAAAGGATTTAAGTGGAAATATAATAAGTCTTTGGAGAGGCAAAGAAAGGATTTGGGCGAATGAGTTTTATTATATAAACAAAAGCTACAGGACGTATTATTTCACAGCAGTATTTTCTCATTATCTATTTCAATACTAATGTGACATATTTGCAAAATGACCACTAGGAAACTATTGCAATTTATTCATTGATGTTAGCTGCTGAGGGCAAAGTGGTAGAAAAATTCTATGAAGAACTTTATAAGATTTTCCAAATCAAACCAATATATACTCTGATACTTGGTGACTTTAATGAAAAAATTTAAAAAGGAAAAGATAGGGAAAAAATATATACATACATATATATACATATACATACACAACATATATGGAAAAGTATGGATCAGAAAAAATGAAACAGACTAAAAATATTGTGAAAGTCTCATACCTCTATATTATGGACACTTTCTTCAAAAAAGGAATTGCTAAATTCCTGAGCACTAAAACAACACTAAGAAAGATGAAGTTACGTTATAACAGATAGGAAAAGAATCTATTGATAAAAGAAATTATGCCCAAGTCAACTGTCTGTAAACAAACAGACCATCAATTCACCAAACCTAAAATCAGGATTTATATTAAACAAGAATAGTAATGAGAAAAAGAAATATACAAATTTAAAGACTTAATACTATATTATCTAAAGTTTTTGAGAATAAAAAATGAGAAAGGAATAATAACCATTACTACAGTGCATTACATACAAAAGTTAAATGAATGTAAAATGATTACTATAGGAGAACAAAAGAGTCTAGAAGGGACATTTTTTTTTCTTGAGGCAATTGGGCTTAAGTGACTCGCCTAGGGTCACACAGCTAGGAAGTGTTAAGTGTCTGAGGTCACATTTGTCTGAGGTCCTGACTTCAGGAGCTGAGCTGGTGCTCTATCCACTGTGCCACCTAGCTGCAGTAGAAGGGGCATTTTTAATTAGCAAACAATTGTAACATATCTGGAGCCAGATTCAAAATTGTGTCTTCTTGACTCCAATCCAATACTCTATCCATTGTACCACCAATCTGCCCAGTATAAATGCTAGTTAATATTATTATTTAAAAAATAGCTCCATGTCAGAATCAATAACAGTTTTGAGAATATGAAGGGACCAAAATGAAGGGACTTACCTAAAAGATAAGATACTAAAGACATAGAAAAAATATCAGACTCTGTTAATACACAAAAAGGCAACCAAGAAAACATCAATAACTACTGATTTAAATTACCTGCATAAACTACCACCTATGTAAAATCACTATGAGGATTATCTGTATCAAATTGAGGGCATTGCTGCTGAGGGTATTATTAGGAAATTAGAAATCTTCTAAAGGTGATGTTCAACAGAGGGTCACATCTTTACCAACTCACAACTGACTGAAAGATGGAGCTAATATATTATTGTTTATTGAATATGAAAAACGATTTGACTTGGTAAAACAAAATGCTGCCTTATAGAACTTTTTACAAAAACAAAACAAAACAAAACAAAACAAAACAAAAAAAAAAAAAACCACACACACACACACAATGTCTCCCCATCCTTATATCAAGATGACTCAAGATTTCTTGGAAGATACAACAAAAGAATTAATTCTATTCTGTAAAGTCTTGCAAATAAATATCTGGAAAAATGTAAAACAATACTTGTCAGAAGTATTTACCATTGTGATAGAGAAAATCTAGTGCAGAGTTCAATTTGGAGAAGATGTAAATGGGTGAAGTTTTCCAAATATCTGTGTTTAGGGATGCCATTGTATTGATTTCATCAAGTTGCAAGACACTACAAAGCTTTCTAGAAGATTCACTGCAAAGGGTTTGGCCTGTCCATCCATAGCAAAGACAAAATGGATAAAGAATATCTATTGCCAAAATTTCAACAGGTATCTGAAAGCACACCCTATAGAGTTTATATAATAGTATATATGTTTAATATAGACAATAAAGAGAGAACAGTGAGCTAGATCCAGGGTTGAAAAGGAGAAAATCAGATTGGCTCACTTTCTGGAATTTGTAAATATTTTTAAAGACTACAAGCTCCCAATATCATCAAAAATCCTTCTTTTCAATACATCATAGGGATATTTTATTGTGGCAGCAAAATTAGGAACCCCATTACCTCTAAAAAGCTAAAGATGAACATCACATGGAAGGCAAAGAAAAGATGTATGATTGGTACAACCAGCTGCATCATATAACCAATGAGGACTTTGAAGATCAGTAGTCAAGGATTTCTTCAAGGAATTATAGGGGGAAAAAATAGATGGGCAGGTTGTGTGTCAAGGTAAGAGCTATCACTCGAATTTTTAAACCTGAAACAAATTAAGTTAAGTGGGAATAGAGGTGAGAGGAGCCATATAATAAAGTCTGATCATGAATATATAATCTTGGAGGGTAGGATTCCCCAAGAGTATGGCACTCACTGTAGCCAGGAATGGGTGATCATTCAGGTACAACTCTGCTATCTGGGAGTATATCTGAGCGGAAGATCACAATGCTTAGGGATAACTAACTGCCATAGTCCAGTCAGCCTTGCTATGACTCCTAGAATAACAAGATTTCTCACACTTTCTTAGTTCATTTCTATAGTTGCCTGAGGCCCCAGAAATCTCAGATAGATGATAATTATAGTGGAAGTTGCGTAAGCCTATAAGTGCCATTCAGGGTAACATGTCTACTGGAAATTTCTGGGTACTGCAAGGAAATGGTAATTCAATATATGAGTGTTAGAGATTATACATCTCTAAAATGATGAAAGCACCTTTTAATTGGCTGATGAGAGAGGAAATGATTCAAGGAAGCTTTAAAGTGGAAGACAGCTTCTAACTTAATCACTCTTCATATGCAAAGAGTAAACCACCATGAAAGGAGCACATGGATGGACTATGCTCTTCCCCCACCCTTCTACAGCATAAAATCAACTAGAAGAGCTTAAATCTTGGCCCTGGAGGTCTTTTCTGCTTTGTGTTTCCAAGATTAGAGGTTACCTAATGGGTTCAAGAGTTTCAATAAGTGGAAGTAACTGCCATCAGGAAGCTTCTTCATTGGCAAGGATGCCCACTAGCAAGAAGATTGGCCCAAACCTGAACTATTCTGCCATCAAACATGTAGCAGGAGGGGTTTGGACAGTGCAGAGCTAAAGTTAAATATAAAATAATTAATAATCAGTCCCATTAACTGCTTTACATACTGTAATAGTTTGTCTCCTAGCAGATTGCAACAGTACTTTTAAGTTTCCAAATCTCTTTTAAGTTTGTTTTTGAGAAATACAATTCTCTGATCAGAAGAGTACTAATTTGAGAAATACAAATACAATTGCTGAGTCCTCAGCATTTAGCACTACTTTGGTGAGTAGGAAATAAATATCTATGAATACCTAATTTGTATTGTACATTAGGGACATTTTTTAGCGCTCCCTTTTTGGGGAGCTGAATCCTAAGCTATGGGTAAATCTTTCCTAGGGGAATAGAGGGGGAATTAACTGTAAAGTGAGAGAAACGTGAGCTAATCCCTGTCATTAGAGTCTGTGCCAGGACAGAACCCAGTCCAAATCAACAGACTATGTCAAGAGAAAAAGGCAATTTATTAGAGAAATGAGTAAAATAGTAGGATACTTGTCCCAGAATCAGTAGTAAAGATTGAGTTGTCTATTATGGCCATCCCAGGGAGCAAGTTCTTAGAAATTTCTTGTGAATTCAACCTATAATGCCACATATTTTACCTTACACTGAATTAAATTTGTTTTAAATATATATATATACATATATGTTGTTTTCACTGTATAAGGAAAACTTGGAGTTATCTGCTTTGAAGAACTTTGCGTGATTAAAACTGAGTTACTTTTATAATGAAATGCACATGTGTTATAGTAAGAGTAAAGAAGTAGAATAGGCAAAGAAATATTGTAAACCAGAATCACAGACTTAAATAATCACAAAAAATTAAAATTAGTTAAATTCTATGTGTCTGAGTCTTAGCAGTCATTTGATAATCTTTTGCTTTTCTGGATTTCAGCAATCCAATTAACAATCTCTCCCTCTTTTTGGAAAATTTAGAGAGAGAATTTTTTGTGAATTAGATGATGACAAGGGGAAAGTGCCACACAAATGTAGTACTGATCTTCTCTGATCAGAAGAGTACTAATTAAATGATTTTTCCCAGACAAACTAACAGAATTTGCAGGACATAAAGGATCAAGGGTGTTTGGTCAGAGGTTCAGTCACATCCTAGTTTCCCAGTAAAAAGAAGCATACCCTAATTGACAGTTATAAGGATTGCAAGCTAAGACAGTTGAGAAAGCCAGATGAAGAAAAACTTCTCAGATCTCAGGAAAGAACTGCTCTTGGGAGGGGAGATTTCTTTTTCTTTACTCTCCCATCTGCCAGGATGCCTTTCAGTCCACATCAAAATCAGGCCTAATTAATCAAAGTACAAGAGGGCAGGAACATTGTGATATGAGAGCAAAAGGCTATTGGAAATTGAGTAAAAAAGGAATAGAACCAGTGGGTCCAGATGAGGCTTTTAATCAACAGAGATGCTTCACACTGGGAGCTCAGCATGAAGACACAATGAAGTGATATGGGTCATCTAAACCTGAAAGTTTCAGAATCTTGCTGGTCATGTGTCTTCACTATATATAGACTTCTACTAATGTTCTTTCTTGCCCTTCTGCCCACTCATAGTATGAGTAATTGTGGGTGAATTTTATCAGGAACTTATGGGAAGAATGTTTTGTAGCTAACTTTATTATTATGTACCAGTAATAAATACCTTTGCTTTGAGTTAATTGTATCTTCTGGCTGACTACTAAAAACTAATCAATTAAATAGGAGAGGTCATGAGTCCACAGTTTTAAGACTGGTGACCCACAGGGGAAACCTTGAACCTGAGGTAGTCAACTGCTAGGTGGAAAATCCACTACTATTCATAAAATGAATTATGGATGTAAGAAGGAAAGAACCACAAAGTATGTAACAGCTGTCTGAATGTTTGAAGGACTATCTCTTGAGTAATTAGATTTGTCCTAATCTCTTACACAAGGAAGAAGTAAGAACAATATATAAAAGTTGCAGTGATACATGTTTGGGGTTTATGGAAAGAGAGAGAGACAGAGAGAGACAGACACAGAGAGACACGGGGGGGGGGCGGGAGAGAAGAGGGAGGGAAAGAAGAGGGGAAGAGAGAGAGAAGAGACAGTGACAGAGAAAGAGAGGGAGAGAGGGAAGAGGAGGGGGAAGGAAAGAGGGAAGGCAAGGAGAAGAGAAGGGGATGAAAGGGAAAGGAGGGGAAGGAAGGGAAGGAAGGAGAGGAGAGGGGAAGAAGGAAGGAAGGAAAGAAGGGAGGAAGGGAGAAAGAAGGACAGATTCCTAACAAATAGAACTGATTCAGGAAGTAGTAACTTTATTTTCACTGAATGCCTTTGAGGAGAAACTGAGGGATGTGAGTAGGAAATACTATAGAAGAAATTCTTATTCATGTATGAGTTAGATAAATGATTTCTGAAATCTTGTCCAGCTCTGAGATTCAGTGATTAATTGAACTGAATTAATTTGTTATTTTAGACAGATTATTAGCAAACTATGTGAAAGACTGGTCCAGATAGTAATAAAAAATTAAGTTTAAAATAACTCAATTTTCACTTCACAGAAAGCAAATTGGAAAAGATGACAAAAGACAGAGAGTCAGTAATGAAAGGACTGTGGGAAGACATAATGTTGATACACTGAAAATGCAAAGGCATTTTCCTTTTTACTGGAAGGCATTTTACAATTTCCAAATCCAAAGGCCTTTTTTCAGCCCTGCTCCTTCTTGACTACTTTGCCACATTTGATACTGTTGCTCACCAAATCCTTTTGGATCCTTTCTCTAGATTTTCATGAGGATCTTTCCTGGTTCTCCTCTGCTTGTCTGAGTGCTCCTCTTCAGACTCCTTGACTGGATTGTCATCAGTGTTCCATTTGCTAACTTTGTATCTTTTAAGGTTTTATCTTGAGCACTTCTCTTTCCATTTTTTATTATATTCCTTAATTTTATCAGCTCACAGAGGTTCAATTATCTTAATGCAGATGGGTTCCTCAAATGACAGCTCCAATCCTGTTTTCTCTTCTGAACTTTAGTCCTGCATTTGTTTTTTTCAGTTGTTTCAGTCAAGTCCAACTCTTGACTCCATTTGGGGTTTTATCCACAGAAATAATGGAGTGGTTTGCCATTTTCTTCTCTAGCTCTTTTGAAGTGTTCTCAGGTTAAGTCACTTGCCAATGTCACATAGTTTATAAGTGTCTGAGGCTAGATTTGAACTTGGGAAGATGAGTCTTCCTGTCTCCAGGTTCAGAATTATATTCACTACATCATCTAGCTGCCCACCTGTGTTCTGAACATAGAACTATGTGCAAAATCAGTCCCTTAATGCAATCATTCTGAAATGACCCCTTGTTTTGTCTTTGGCTTGTGCTGTCAGCCTGCAGAAAAGGCTCTAATTCCCTATTCCTTAATGGTTAATCCCATCTCATCATGAGTCCTGGCAGCTAGTCTACTGAGAATGCTCACTTACTCCATCCTCTTTTTCTTAATATGCACTGATCAAAATACTGAGAGAAGAGCTCAGGTAGCACAAAGGTGATTTTCTCCTAGACAAAAAGATGGCAGAGTAAAAGCAGGAACTTGCCTGATTTCTCCATCAAATTCCTTTAAATAATGGCTCTAAACAAATTTAGAAGCCTCAGAACACCTAGAAACATGGAGGAGAACATTTTCCAACAGAAGGCAACTTAGAAAGTCAGCAGCAAAAGTCTGTGATACCAGGATGGGAGACCAGCTTGTAATCCTAGTGCAGGTTGCACTAGTGCAGCTCCAGCCCTGGCCCCAGAATCAGCAAAGCAGGATTCTGTGGCTTTAGTGCACTAGATCTTATACCTACAATGAGGCAGGGACACACCTAAAAGCTCCAGGGAAGAAAAGAAGGATTTCTGTAAACAGCTCCACAAAACCCCTGAAGCCTGGGACAATGCAGCCCCCACCTGGGAAACAGAGCCCTGCTCTAACAAAAGCCAAGTAATAGGCTAGGGAAAAGAGCAGACAATAGAAAAAAATTGACCACTGAAAGTTATGGTGATAAGGAAGATCAAAACACACTCAGAAGATAAAGTCAAAACTCCTACATCCAAAGCCTCCAAGAAAAATAAGAATTGGACTGAAGCTGGAAGAGCTTTAAAGGGACTTTGAAAAGCATAAAGAATAAGAGAAATAGAGTCAAAATTAGGAAAACAATTGAGAATGGTGCAAAAGGAAATGCAAAAGGCTATTAAGGAGAAGAATGCCCCAAAATGCAAAATTGGCCAATTGGGAAAGGAGATACAAAAACTCATGAGGAAAATACTTCCTTAACACATAGAATTGCACAAATGGAAGCTAATGGCTTTATGAGAAGTCAAGCTACAATATAGCAAAACAAAAAAAAATTAAAAATAGAAAAAATGTGAAATATCTCATTGGAAAAACAATTGATCTAGAAAATAGATCCAGGAGAGATACTTTAAAAGTTATTAACCTATCTGAAAATCATGATCAAAAAAGTCTGTATGCCCAAAGGACTATCAAATTGTGCATATCCTTTGATCCAACAAGTGTCTCTACTAGGCCTGTATCCCAAAGAGATCATAAAGTAAGGAAAGGGACCCACTTTACAACAATGTTTGTGGCAGCCCTTTTTGTAGTGGCTAGAAACTGGAAACTGAATGGATGCCCTTTAATTGGAGAATAGCTGAATAAATTATGGTATATGAATGTTATGGAAAATAATTATTATTGTATAAGAAACGATCAGCAGGGTGCTTTCAGAGAGGCCCGGAGAGATTTATATGAACTGATGCTAAATGAAGTTAGTAGAACCAAGAGAATATTGTACACAGTAACAAAAGTATCCATTGATAAATTTTGATGGAAATTTTTCTTTTCAACAATGGGGTCATTCAGTTCTAATTGTCTTGTGATGGAGAGAGCTATCTGCACCCAAGAAAAGGACTGTGGGGACTGGGTGTGAATCACAACATAGTATTTTCACCTTTTTAGTTATTGTTTGTTTGCATTTTGTTTTCTTTCTCATTTTTTTTCCTTTTTGATCTGATTTTTCTTGTGTGGCATGACAATTGTAGAAATATCTACAGAAAAATTGCACATTTAACATATACTGGATTACTTTCTATCTAGAGGAAGGAGTGGAAGGAAAGGAGGGGAAAAATTTGGAACAAGGTTTTTCAAAAGTACATGTTGAAAATTATCTATGCATATGCTTTGAAAATAAAAAAAGCTTTTTAGTAATAATTTTAAATGAGTCTGGATATCATCTTTCAAGAAAATATCAAGGAAAACTGTTCTGATATTCTAGAATCAGAGGGAAAATGGAAATTGCAAGAATTCACCAATCACCTCTTGAAAGAGATCCCAAAATAAAAACTCCCAGGAACATTATAGCAAAATTTCAAAATTCCCAGGCCAAGGAGAAAGTATTGCAAGTATCCAGAAACAAACAATTCGAGTATAGAAGAACCACAGTCAGAACAACACAAGATTTAGCAGCTTCTACATTAAAAGACCAGAGGACTTGGAATATGATATTCCAGAGAGCAATGGAGGTAGGATTACAACCAAGAATCACTTACCCAGAAAAACTGAGTATAATCTATCAGAAGAAAAGATAGTCATTCAATGAAATAGAAGATTTTCAAGCATTTGTGATGAAAAGATCAGAACTTAACAGAAAATTTAATTTTCAAATATAGGACTCTGGAAAAACATAAGGAGGTAATCCAAAAAGTGATGTCATAAGGAACTTAATGAGGTTTATCTGTTTACATTCCTACATGGAAGGATGATACTTGTAATTCACTAGGACTTTCTCATTATTATGACAGTTAGAAGGAGTATATATTGACAGAGGGTGCAGGTATGAGTTGGATATGAAGGAATAATATCTTTTTTAAAATGATGAAATTAGAGGCAGCTAGGTGGGGCAGTGGATAGAGCACAAGCCCTAAAGTCAGGAGGACCTGAGTTCAAATCTGATCTCAGACACTTAACACTTCCTAGCTGTGTGACCCTGGGCAAGTCACTTAACCCCAATTGCCTCAGGGAAAAAAAAAAGAAAATTAAGGAGTGAGAGAGGAATGTACTGGGAGAAAGAGAAAGGGAGAAGTGGAGTGGTGCAAATTACCTACCATAAATAAAGAGGCAAGAAAAAGCTTTTACAATGGAAGGGAAGAGGGGGAGGAGAGGCTGAGTGAGTGAACCTTACTTTCATCAGAACATGGAGACAATTGAGTCAAATTTATTAAATAAATAAATAAGAGTTATGCACCAATTGATATGTGGAAGATATGATTTGTGCCCAAAGGGCTATAAATTCATGAATATCCTTTGACCTAAAAACATCACTATAGACATTAATGCCAAAAGAGATTTAAAAAAAAAAGGAAAATAACATATATGTTCAAAAAATATTCACAGCAGCTCTCTTTTCAGGGCAAAAAAAAAATAGAAATTGAGGGGATGCCCATTAATTGGGGAATGACTCAATAAACTGTGGTATGTATTTTTATGCAATATTATTGTTCTATGGAAAATGATGAGCAGGATGGATGCTCTCAGGAAAAAAATAAATAAATAAAACCTGGAAAGAACTCCATGAACTCAAGCAAAGTGAAATGTACTGTATACAAAGTAATAGCAAAGTTCTGTAGCCCAGCTGTAAACAACTATTCTCAGAAGTACAATCATCCATGATTACTCTGAAGGACTTATGATGAAAAATCCTACCCATACCCAGAGAAGGAACTGATTGTGTCTGAATACAGATTGAAGCTTTCTTTCTTGCTCCCTCTATCCTCTGTCTTTTTAAAAACTTTATCTCGAGGGTTTTTATTTTCATTAGGGTGAGAGATCTATGTTTTCTTTCACAACACAATGTTTATGGAAATGTTTTGCATAACTTCACATGTTATGTGTGGGGACAAGGGAAAGAATCTAGAACTCAAATGTAAAATTCTTTTGTTTTAAATGCAAAAGGAAGGAAGGAGGTAAGAAAGGAGGGAAGGAAGGAAGTAGGGAAGGAAGGAAGGAAAGAAAGAAGGAAGGAAGGAAGAAGGAAAGGAAGGAAGGAAGAAAGGAAGGAAAGAAAGAAGACCATGTCCCCCTCAATACAATAAACTCTCATGATTACTTCCAGTATCAAATGTAAAGTCCTCTACTTGAAATTTAAAGATCTTTCTAACCTGAGTCCTTCCTTCCTTTCTAGTGTTCTTGCATTTCACACTCCTATATATACTCTCCTACATCTAGATACAGCTATGCAGTACAGTGGGTAGAGCAAGCACCAGGCATGGAGTCAGGAAGACCTGAACTCAAATCCATCCTCAGATGCTCCCTAGCTGGATAACCCTGGGCAAGTCACTTAACCTTGTTTTCCTCAGTTTCTCATATGTAAAATAGGGACACATTGGAAAAGGAAATGGCAAACTGCTCCAGTTTCTCAACACAGAAAATCTGTTGGGTCACATAAAGTTGAACACAACTGAACAATGAATGTATTCTACTCTACAGCTACAATGATCTATGTACAATTTCTTACTCATGCAATACCCCACCAACCATTTCTGTATTTTTGCACTGGTTATCCCTTATGTATGGGAAGCTCTTTCTCCTTCTTTTCCCTCTACCTCTTAGCTTCCTTGACTTTCATTAACCATCAGCTCAATTTTTATCTTATTCAAGAGTACATTCTGATTCTCCCCAGTTCCTAAGGAGGTCTTCTACCCTCAGATTATTTTCCATCTTCTCTATATGAAACATATATATTTGATTATTTTAAATAAAGTCTCTTATTAGAATCTGAGTCCCTGAGGTCAGGGACTGGGTTTGTTTTTTGTTTTGTTTTGTTTTTTGGTTTTTGGGGGTTTTTTTGAGTGTGCTTTTTTCCCTTCTTTTTCTTTTCTTTTTTTTTTAATTAATTTCTAGAACTTTTAAAAGCATATCCCAAAGCAAGGATGCTTGTTTCCAATATCTTACCTACAGCACATTTATCAACAGTGAGGCAAACACTCAAAAAGTATCTATTAAAAGATAAATATATGTATATATCCATCCTGGTATATAAATCATTAGAGGACAGGAACTGATTATTGATTCAAGCATACAATAGATTTTGTTGTTGTTAGTCATTTTAGCCATGTCTGACTCTTCAAGACCCCATTTGGGGAATTCTTGGCAAACATACTGGAGTAGTTTGCCATTTCCTTCTCCCACTCCTTTTACAGATGAGAAAATTGAGGCAGAGTTAAGTTGACAGTTAATAAGTGTCTCAAGCCAGAATTGAATTCAGAAAGTTGAGTTTTCTTGATTCCAGAGCTGGTACCCACTATAATAGATTGTAGTGTGGTTCATTTATTTGCTTTTCTTTTTAAAAGCTTGCTAGGCTCTATCTCATTTGATCTTTTCCTAACAATTTTATGAATGAGGTGCATGTTTTATTATCACTTCCATTTTACAGATAAGAAACTGAGATCCATAAAGGTTTTCTACTTTTCCACATAGAAGTCAAAATCATAGGCAGGTTGTGAACTTCTTTTTTGGCTTCAAGTGCATTGCTTTTAGCATGATCTAATTTAACATTGTTTCAAACTGAACTAGTATCAAAATATATTACTATCATTGCTTTCATTAAGTTAGTCATACTTACTGTTGCTCTTCCAGGCTTACTTTATACTTGTCAAGGTTTTCCTTGATTTTTAATTCTGAATCCTACCAAAAGGAGCGAAAAGTTAATAATTGAAGCAGTTAATCTTGTATAAGATCAATAATTCAATCCTATCTCTCTTTTTAGAGTACTTATGCTATCTTCTGCTATTACACATTTATATATGAAAAAGCACATACATATTAGAAAGGGAAGCAGATAAACTAAGCCAATTAGAGACAAGGTTAATAAGGCTATTTTCAACAAACTGAAAATTTTGGAGTCACACATAAATAAAGGAATGGGTGAAGAATTTTTTTACAAATGAAATGGAATATTATTTTGCCACAAGATATTATAAAAAGTATGGTTTCAGAGAAACCTGAGAAGATTTATAGACTGATGCAAAAGAAAGTAAGAAAACCAAAATAATTTCTACAACAACAATATAAAGATAAAATAACTTTGAAAGACTTAAGATTTCTGATCAATACAATAATCAACCATGAAAGAACTGAGGATGAAATATGATAATCCACAATCTGACAAAGAATTGATGACTTCAAATTGCAGAATGATTCCCACAATTTTGGAAATGAACATTTTGGATATGGAAATCTGTTTTACTTGACTGTGAAAATTTGTTAAAAGGATTTTAGTCTTTTGTTTGCTTGTTTGTTGGTTTGCTTTTTAATAAAGATAATAGAGGAGAAGAAAATAAATGCTTGTCACTGAAAAGTTTTAAATCAAGTTTATTTTTAAAAAAAGGACATATCCATTAATTTGAGCCTACACTACAACTGTTTAGGACCAAAATAGTCAGAGCTGATTTCAATAATACAATTCAACTTTCTTTTTTATTTTATTATGCCTTTCTTGCAGTGGATTTCCATGATTTACATAGTTATAGAAACTAAGCAAAATTTGATTACAATTTTACATATTGTCACTTAATACTTATAGAATAATAGAAAAATCTAAGTGGAATATTCAATGATAGCAGAAATGCTGTCCTGGGTCACATTTTTTAGGAGCTATACTTTTCTCAGTCCCCTTAACCCACAATCCAATCAGGTTCCATATACCTGAAAGCTACATGTTAGCCATTCTTAGAAATTTTTTTTCTGTCTTAAAAGGAAATGCATGAAATTCTAAGGAGTTATGGTTCAGGGTTACCTCTGTTGTCACAGTCTCATTACCAGAGATTCATTTCTTCTGCTGACTAGTCCTTCCCTTTCTCTCTTGGTTCCTGCTTTCTTGTCACCCACGCTGTTTTACCTCCTAATTTTTATGCTTTCCATGGTCTTGGCTGCTTGCCTAGTTTCTGACCTGCTTTTTTGTCCTAATTGTCATTATTTATATGTGTTCTAACTCAGCTTGCTTATTTAGTTTGCCTATGATGCTTCTGTTCCTTCAGTGTATAACCTTGGCTTCCTGCCTCCTACATCACCCACACACTGGCCTGACAAAAGCAGTGATCCATTAAAAATGATCTCATTGTTTCTGGCAAAAGCACCAATGGATGCTGTTGGAGCATTTGGTTATTTTCCATGACATCAATTAGAAAAGATTAAGAATATAATTTAGCATCCTGTAATAACCACTATAACACCTTATAGACTATTTCTATAGGTACCAACTGTTCTCCCTGTACAACCTTTCCCCTATGTAGCTCATCCTTCATGTACCACATCATTCATTTATCAAATACCTTTCCTAATGTCAAGGATAAAATGTAAATTTCATGTCTTGTAGTTTAAGTCCTATTAAAACCTGACTATGACTTGCTTTATTCTGTATGAACTCAGCTATTACCAATACTACAGAAAAATCTTAAAAAGTATGGACTAAAGTTTAAAAAAAATGACAAAATAAAAGAAAAGATAAAGAATTTTAAAAAAACAAGGGAAGATTTGTATTAATTTATTCAGAATAGAATGCACACAAACAAAAAAAAAAAACAAATACACAATACCACAACAATGTAAACATAAAGAAGTCAAACACTAAATAATTGGGGGGAAATGGTCTTTGATAAGGTACAGTAAAGCAATTGCTTTATAACAAAAAGGTAGAGGACTACTATGGCAGAATACTGTATACAATTTAACAGGAGTCATTGTATGGGGTATTTTTGCTTAATAATAATTCTTTCTTACAAGAACGGATCCTAAGCCAAAGAGAGATAGGCAGAGGTTAGGAATGGAAAAGTTGCCGCTAAGCATTTGGAAGCTTAGTCATCACTACCCTTCTCAAAACCACTGTATGGTTCACCACAACCTCTGACCCTCTTCTCCACTGTGGACTCCCAGACCAAATAACTGGTTGTGATTTCTTATTGCCAATAGTGCCTCGTCTCCTTGGATATTCTCCTTGGAAATTATCCTGCATCAAACTGGACCCTAACCCTGTACCAAAAGCTCCCTGCTGAGGTTACAACTCATCCACAGAGACCATATCTACAAAGAGCAGTTTATAATGACTACAAAATTTTTTTCCTGAAAATCTAGGGCCCATCAGCCCTATAAGAATAGTTTTTAACTATTTTCCCCTAAAGTAAATTACCTTATATTTCTCCAAATTAAAAATTAGAATGGTTAATGGCTATGGATTTTTAGACAGTTCAGAAAAAGACAAGTCGACAATGTACCAAAAGCAGACTTTAGGGAAAACTAATCTCAATATAATGCCAAATCCAAAAGAACTCACCATTATTTTTTTCTTTAAAATTCCATTAATTGTCTCCAATTTAATAGCTTCAGCCTGAATAAGAAATGGGGGGGAAAAGATTAAATATTTAACAAGGATTATTACTTTAGAAAAACATGAGAAAAGTGCTGCCTCTTAATGTCCTAGATGCAAGCAAATAAATAAATAAATTTCAGCTCGTGTAAGGCAGAAGCTAACCAATGATATTGTCTTCCTATGAAAGTATCCTCCCCACATAACTTGAAGGTTATATATGACTGATTAGATCTTGAAATTTAAAAAAGGTAAGTAAGGATACCTAATACCTAAAAGTATCCTACCCACATAACTTGAAGGTTATATATGACTGATTAGATCTTGAAGTTTAAAAGAGGTAAGTAAGGATACCTAATACCACCATGGGACCTTTGAATCAAAAACCTATTCTAGAGATGTGGGTCTCTTTTATTTTTAAGGTATTCTAAAACAGAAAACTCCACTCCTACTTAGGGAGTTCAGTCCCATTGAATAAAAGTCCTCTGTGAAAAGAAATAAAGAAATTCTCATAACTAATGTGAATGTCTGATCAAACATATCCAACTCATTTTTCTTTTTCTTTATTCAATCATAGCCAACTCTTCATGATCCCATTTAGGGCTTTTTCCTTTTAGAGGGGCAAAGAAGACTGAACAACACAAATGTTATACAGCTAGGTTGGTCAGTTAATAGAGTACCAGTCCTGAATTCAGGAAGACTCATCTTCCGGAGTTCAAATCTGGTCTCACACACTAACTGTGTGATCTTGGGCAAGTGATGTAACCTTGTTTGAGGAAGGAAGGAAGGAAGGAGGCAGGGAGGAAGAAGGAAAGAAGGAGGGAGAGAGACAGGGAAGGAGGGAGACAGGAAGAGAGGGAGGGAAAAAAAAGAGGGAGAGATGAAGGAATGAAGGTAAGAATCACAATTAAATGGAGAACAAGGAGGAGGAAGGGAGGAAATAATCATTTATTAACCAATTGCTGTATGCCACGTGTCTTACAAATATTATCTCATTTCATCTTTATAACAACAATTTGAGATAGATTTTATTATCCTTATTTTGCAGTTATAGAACCCAAAGTAAACAAAAAAAAATAAGTAATTTGCCCAATATCATACAACAAGTAATTTTCTGAGGCTAAATTCAAATGCAGTTCTTTCTAACTCAGACCTAGCACCCTGTCTACTTTTCTACCTAGTTGCTGAAAAGGGCAGTTAGGAGTAAAGTGGTTTGAAAAGTAAAAATATTACACATATGGAAACTTTGCTCTCATCCTCCTCATCCTCATCCTTATCACCATCACTAAATATTATAATTTTTAAGTTTCACTGTGCATGATGTTATGGTTGATTGTATTCAAATATAAATCAACTCAAGCAAATAAGAAATAGATGAAAAGAGAAATTGCTATAACCAAATTATTAACTGTATCTACATTGGTTAAAAAAGGAAAGGAAAGAAAAGAAAAAAACAACTCTTAAATGCAGCAAGATCCTATTGAGCAATTGTCCTTGCTCAATAAAAGACAATGTTTTTGTTTGTTTGTTTGTTTGTTAGTTTTTAAAATCTAACAAGGAAATAGAATACCTCTATGCTTTTAATGCTGCTTTCAGTAATGTTTGCAATTCCCATATGAGTCAAGTTACTCTTGATGGTTTTTTCAAGAGCATGGATTTCATCCCATTTATTAAGAATTTTGTATCTCTTCTCTTCAATCTTTTCAGTCAAAGTGAGTAACTTTTCTTCCATCTTTTCACTTTCAGATGACTCTAAAAATATAAAAGCAGAAAATATGAAGAATTTACCTTATAGTTCTGTCTTAAAATTGTATTTTCTTTATTTTGAGTGTGTTTTAAAGTAATGTTCAGGGATGACTCCTAGTTTTTTGAGAGCTAGTAATAAACTAGAAAGCAAACAGAATTCCATATTTAGAAGAGGTTAAGTTCTAAAGGCAGCATGCAAGTCAACAAATGTGTATAGTCAAAAATCAACAACAAATTGACTATAATGTTCATACAGTAAAATATCTTTAAATGTATCTGAAAAATGTTTTGAGTCACTTTTGAAGGAAGACAATTTAAAGGAAGGCAATCTGAGGTGGTTACTGAAGTGGAGAAAATGTACATAAATTTTATTTTAAACAATGCCCAAGAGTCAAGAACCAGGACTTCTATCCAAATAACAGAAAATCAAAGGAAATATAGCAGGGATCTTCTAGTTTATCTGGATGCTAGAAGACTAGCTGAAGTCAGACTAGCTAAAGTCATCTGTCTCAGTTAATGTTTCTCTGGAAAATTACTTAAGCATAAACCATGGATAGAATTAAGGGGAGATTCTAGAATCACAGATATGCTCAAGGAAGTCAAATTGAGGGAAAATAAATTTCATTTTTTTCATTCTAATTTCAAGGAATATGCTCCTTGAGTGGAATGTGTATCCAGACTACTTAAAATGTTATCTGTGTGTGTGCGTGTGTGTGTGTGTGTGTAAGTGTTTTCTTGCTGAGCTCTGTAGGTGAATTCATTATAATGTGTGTGATAGGATGTACCATGGAATTTGCTTCTGAGAGTGATAATTGCTAAAGAGCTCTTCAATTCAGTGTTCCCTAACACTAAAGTACCAGAACACCTAATTGAAAGGGGGGAGGTCTCGTCTTTTGAAAAGGGAAAAATTACTCCTTTCAGATGAGAAGCAATCATTGGAGATTGAAATAACTGACATGTAGACACTGCGGCTTTAATCTTTACTCTTTTGTCAAATTATTTCAAAGGAAAAAGAAGAGTTTGAAAAGAAGGAAGCTAAAATCTTCTGGGAAATTATTTCAGCAATTCAGTGAAGCTTAGAGGAGAAAACAAGCACAGAACAAACTCTAAAATAAGGAGGTGGTTTCAGGATGGTATCTGTATCTTCAGACTTAGTATTCAAGGCCTTCCACAAGATGTTCTCTCTCAACCAGTTGGTCCCATCTTATCTCACACTAATCTCCTTTGTGTACTCTCTACTCTTCTTCTAAACTAGTTTACTCTTAAATCTGGGGTTCTTTATCTGAAGTCCATGAATCGTTTAAAAAAAAATTGAAGGAGTTAACTGCATTTCAATATAGTTGATTTCCTTTAGAATTTTATTATTTTATCTTATGCATTTAAAAACACTGTGAGGAGTCCATAGTCTTCTAGCAAAGGAGTCTAAGACTATTTTGTGACAGTCCTATGACTTAAGGGAGTCTCTCTTCAGAGGACATAGAAATTTATTGCCAGCAATTGCAAAAAGGCAAAAGGAGAGAAAGATAGAGAGGAAAAATGAACAGGATATACAACTGAGACATATACCCTGACATAGAGTATAATTCTTAAGGGGAGCACTGCATCAGAGAGCACACACACACACACACACACACACACACACACACTCATTCTCTCTGTCTCTCTGTCTCTCTCTGTCTCTCTGTCTCTCTGTCTCTCTGTCTCTCTGTCTCTCTGTCTCTCTGTCTCTCTCTCTCTCTCTCTCTCTCTCTCTCTCTCTCTCTCTCTCTCTTTCTCTGTCTCTGTAACAAAACAGGCTAATTCAGCAGGAAAGTGATGCTCAATGAAAAGATATGTTCCTCTTGGAGTGGAAAGAGTACTCCAAAGCACTCTTCTGAGAATGAGTTTTTTATAGTCTGATTTTGGGTGCTCCCCCCCCCCAGCTGGCCTATTTGTATGTCAAGGGCCAGGGCAAAACTTTATTTTGAAAATTTATTATCAGGGAGGAAAATAAACTGGTGGCAAACAAAATATTATTTGGGGGGATGGCATATCAGATAAAAAAATTGATGGTGGCAGACAAAATATTATTTTGGGGATTTTACCTCAAAAAGATGATTGTCTATATCTTTCCAGAAATATGTTCTATAAACTACATCTCCCTTAATGGGAGTCTTCCATGGTGATTTCCAAGAACTGGTCTAGCCATTTTGGAAAGCAACTTTTAACTATATATAAAATTTTACTAAATCAAGCATATCCGTTGACCCAGCAATACTAGTATTAGGTATCTATCTCTAAGAGGTAAATGACAGAGGAAAACACTATTAATAGGTTATATTTTTTTTGTTTTAACTAAGAACCAGAAACAGAGGGTGCATAGAAATTTAATTTTAACTAAAAACAGGGCAGCTAGATGGCTCAGTGGATAGAGCACCAGCCCTGAAGTCAGGAGGACCTGAGTTCAAATCTGGTCTAAGATACTTAACCTTCCCTAGCTGTGTGACCCTGGGCAAGTCACTTAACCCCAATTGCCCCAGCAAAAAGCAAAAAAAAAAAAATAAAAAAAAAATAAAAAATAACTAAAAACCAGAAAAAGAGGATGCACAGAAATTGGTTGTTCAGTCATTCAGTAGTGTCTGACTCTTTGTGACCCTATGGACCTTAACATACTAGATCCTTCCATCTTTTACTATTACGTATAATTTGTCCAAGATTATGTGTAAATATGACCTAAATAACATCATTTATGAATATAAAGTAGAAATGATGAAAAGATTTAAGGGATTAGATCTGGTAGAAAGAGTAACTGAAGAACTATGGGCAGAAGTCCCCAATATTATACAAGAGACAAAAACAAAATCATTCTAAAGGAAAGGAAGAGCTTGTTCTTGCACAGCAAGATAAGTATGGAAACATGCATACAAAAATTTGACTTGTCAAATATTTTAATATAATTAGCATGTAGTGGACTTCCTGCCATCTAGGGGAGGGGAGAGGGATAGGGAGGAAAATTTGTAACGGAAAGCTTTGTAAGGGTCAATGTTGAAGAACTACCCATACATATGTTATGTAAATAAAAAGCTTTAATAAAAAATAATTAATTAATTAAATGTTTAAAAAAAGAAAGAAAAGGAAGAGCAAAACAACAAAGTGGCTGTCTGGTGAGGACAAATTGTTGAGGAAAAAAAAAGTAAGCAAAAAGTAAAGGAGGGAAAAAAAGATATACAACAGAATACAGAATTCCAGAGAATAGCAAGGATAAAAATTTTCTTAAATGATCAATTCAAAGAAATGGGGAAAAAAAAGATAGAATGGAAAAAAAGAGAGATCAAAAAAATTAAAGATATCAAGGTAACCCTTCATGTAAAAATGAGCATGTTTTTATACAAGGCAAAAATGGTAGGTACTTAATAGAATTAGAAGAGACTAAGAAGTGGCAAAAATATACAGAAGAACTATATAAGGAAAATATAAACATCCCTAATAACTATTATGGCATCGTTAATGCTCTAGAGTCAAACATTCTGGAGAATGAAGTTAAGTTAACTTAATGAAGTTAAGCTTATAATAAAGCTAATGGAGATGATGAAGTTCCAGATGAGTTATTTAAAATCCTAAAAGATGGTGCTTATTAAAGTGCTGTACTCAATATGCCAACAAATCTGGGAGACTCAATAGTAGTCATTGGATTAGAAAAGATCACTTTACTTTTCAGTCTTAAAGAAGGGCAATGCTAAGGAATATTTAAATTACTGAGCAATTGTATTCATTTCACACACAAGCAAAATTATGCTTAAATTTCTATAAACTAGGCCTTCAACAATATGCAAACCAAGAAATACCAGAGGAGCAGGATAGTTGTTAAAGGCGCATTGCCAGCATTCACTGGATTATGAGGAAAACAAGGAAATTTCATTTTTAAAAAAGTACTACTTTCTTAAAATTAAATCTGAATTTTGCTCATAATCTAAGGCACAATCAGCTCCAAATCCAATTTAACTGACTACATACAGCTTTTCTACATTTGACTGCAAGGTAAATAATTAATCTTATTTCAATATTAAGCATCTAGTGATATCCATGTGTAGAGTTGCCTTTTGAGTTATGGAAAAAGAGTGTTTTGCTATGATCAATGAGTTACCTTGACAAAACTGAATTAGTCTCTTTTCTACTTCATTTTGTACTCCAAGGTCAAAGTAACCTATTATTCCAATGATGTATTGATTCTATACTTTAGCATTCCAATCTCCTACAATGATTGATATCTTTTTCTTTTTCTTTTCTTTTTTTTTTTTTTTTTGATGTTATTTTTAGAAGCTGTTTTAGGTCTTCATGGAACTAATCAACTTTGGCCTCTTGAGCTTCAGTGCTTGAAGCATAGACCTGAATTACTATGATGTTTAGTAGTTTTTACCTTGGTTTCAAACAGATATCGTTCTTTTATTTTTGAGATTTTGAGTATTTTTGTACTGCTTTTCTCAACTTTTTATTGACTATGAGGGCTACTCCATTTCTTCTAAAGGATTCTTGCTCATAATAGTACATGTAATGTTCATCTGAATTAAATACACTCATTCTCACACATTTACATTCACTGATAGCCAATATGTCAGTGTTTAATTTTTCTGTCTCCTATTTGACTAGATCCAGCTTATCGTGGTTCATAGATCTGATATTCCAGTTTTTTATACAATGTTGATTTTTACAGCTTTTTACTTTCCTTTGGTTACCAGTCACATCTGCAACTGAGCTTCCTTTCAGCTTTGACCAAGCTGCTTCATTCTTTCTGGAACTACTTGTAGTTGTTCTCTGCTCTTTCAACCTAAGGGGCTTATGTTCCATGGCCATATATTTTATCATTTTAATACTGTCCATGGGGTTTTATTGGAAAACATACTGAAGTAGTTTGCCACTTCCTTCACTACTATAACATCTTATGTCAGAACTCTCTACTATGACCTGTCCATCTTAGGTAACTCTTCAAAGCATAAATCATAGTTTCACTTATCCAAGATTCTTCACCATGACAAGGCAATGATTTAGGAGGAGCACATAAACTGAGGAAATGGCTGGATATATTATGGAACATAAATATAATGGTATAATATTGTACCAAAAGAAATTTTAAAAATAAAGTTATAATACGAAAAGGATTAGGAAAACAAATGATAAACGAATTGTGATATTTAAAAGAAAAATAACCTTGAAAAACTTTGGGTGACTAGAAAGATGGTAATGCTCCTGACAGAAAAGATAAGTCTGAAAGAGGGGAAGGTTTCAGGATCAAAATAATAAATTTTTGTTTGGGAAGTGATAAATTAAAGATGCTTGTAAGTCATCCAGTTGGTAATAGATGCCTGAAGTTTGAGAGATTATGCTGGATAGATAGAAAGGTAGGTAGGTAGGTAGGTAGGTAGGTAGGTAGGTAGGTAGGTAGGTAG